>JAPYZA010003297.1:0-21514 GCA_030522685.1 Eupelmus azureus | reverse complement strand
GAGCACTGATCTTCCCCGGATCGGCAAGCAAGTGACGATCCAGTGATCTCGAGCCGCCGAGCGATTTAACAGTAGAGGGGGAAGTATCTCGCCGCTCTCTCATTCTCTCATCAAATAAAATCCAATCAAAATACTCACACACCTTTCGAACATATATATATATATATATATTACACTCTCACCGCACGTCGCTATACTCGCGCTTCTCACACGCCGCGACGCGTAATCAAATTCATTCCGCGCGCAAATATTCAAATTTACATACACATGATATATTAAATTAATAAAACATCAATTCATTAAATAAATAAATAAAATGATTATTGGAACATTACGAAATAAGTCATAAATATTGCAAAATATCATGGAAACGACGTCAGATTGAGAAAAGTAACATAGAAATAACGATAAATTACGTACAAAAGTAAGAAAATAACGTATAAACCCTGAAAGTAACAGCTAGTTTTGAAGATAAAGGGGGATAATGTATAAATTGTATATCAATATTGCAAAATATCAAGAAAACGTAAATTTGAGGAAAATATCGTAAAAATCTCGAGAAATAACGTAATAAATAACGTTAATAAGCGTAAAAATAACGTAAAATCCATCAAAATAACGGTTAATTTCGGAGATAAGGGGGGGGGGGTCCTAGATTCTTATAGACGGCGGCGACGGTAAAATATCTTTATAATATAGAGAGATATACCGTTACATATATGATGCTAGGACTATCGCATCACTCCGTACAGGCGGGGGCTGGGCTGGCTTAGAACTAACATTAGAAGAGACTATTTCATTATGATCCATATGCTCAAAATGGTCAGAATGGGCAAGGTTATGTTAGAGAGACAAGGATTCCACACGAAAATATTTGTCTAGGAAATAAGTCATTTAGAATCTAGGGAACAACAATGTGAAACTCTCTCCCGTCCTCCATACGCAATCTGCCATCACCATGTACATTTGAGAAAGCAGTGAAGGCCCATTTAATTAGCCTCGACTAACAACCTTACTTATGTTTGTGTTGTGGAGTCTTGGTAATTTATTAATATATGTTTTGTGGTAAGCGTCCTATTTTATTATTTTATCTTTCGTGCCGTCTTTAGTGTTGTTTTTAGTGGTGGAGGTTATAAGTTCGTATCGTTTTTTTTCTTTTTTTTTTGTCTGTCTGTGCGTAACTCGGCGAGATGTTGACCGAATTGGACAATTTTTTTTTAAATTTTAGAGGACGGCGGTGCGGTGGTCCCGTTCAAATTTGATATTGGTACTTGCCTAGTGCCGCAAGTATTATAAATACAAATAATTAACCGTAATAAATCATTTTAGGCTATTTAATTTGGCGTCGACTCCAAAAAGTTACAATTATACCACATCGTAATAGTTATTATTTTTCACTTTTTAGAGCAGTTTTGAATCCTTCTGATGCCCGTATATAACTATTTCCACATTTTTTGAAGTCGTTATATTTTTTTTTCAAAAGTTGTTTTTTAATAACTTGTACACTTTTTAAAATTGAATTTAATACTTTCGTATGTACAATGGAATTCACCACCTTTAATTCAGAGTTTTATTCTGGTATAGGTCAAGATGAGAATTGATGAAACGAAGTTCGTCTCCATGATTTTGTTTAATCGAGTATTGGTGATATGTTATCAAATATAAATTAATGATGAATGTACGTCGGTTACAGAAATATAAATGAAAAGGCTCGAATAAAGATAAATTATTCAAGTTGTATCTAAAAGTGCTTCGTTTTATTAGCAAAGCAAAAGATATAGAGCCTTTTCATGATTTTCAATAAGTTAAAACGAAACAGTTTATTCATGATTTTAACAATTCGAATATATTTTATTAAATTTGAAAATAGTCATAAATGAAAAGTTAATTTACAATTTACTATAATTTAAAAAAATATTAATCTTTCTTCTGTGTGAATGTGTCAGAGATTTAAGTAGCAATCAATTAACAGCTTTGCACAAAGAAGCCTTCGATGGATTGGATCAATTAAGTTACTTGTAAGTGAAAAATACAAAACATAAATAAAATAAATATTAATTAAATTAATTATTGTATTAAATTAACATCTTAGATCATTTATTTTTATTTTCAGGGATGCCAATGACAATGCAATAGAATATTTGCCTATCAGTTTGTTCTTTCCACTTCAGAATGTTACGCATCTTAGACTGAGTAAGAATCTTTTGAGAGAACTCGACAAAAATCAATTGCTTCGTATGCGGAATTTGGAAATATTGTACGTTTTCGGTTCGTATTAAAAAAATTTCTATTGTCAACCTATTTTCATGAATATTTAAATTATTTTGTTAAATATTATTTGTATTATCATTTTGTTTTATCATATAATTCTTGCATACTATTTTTCATAAATTCTTATTCTGCAATTTATTTGAAAATTTTAAGCTACAAAATAGCCTCTTAACCGCTTTACGAATGTTCTTAAATAAAAAAATATAACTTTTCCGAGCAACTTTTATCCTGGACATAAAAATACAAAAAGAAACTCTTGAATAGTTACGAAAACTGGAGATGCTATTTACATACATTTTCTCGTTTCTGCATTTTGAGGACTCTACGTCAAGTGTACTTTTATTCAAAGAGTTTTTCGTATTCTCGTTTCTTTAGAATATTGGATGCAATACTTTTCAGGAACCCTAATTTTTAATAATAGAACTGGATAACTCGCTCAATAAATCACTAAAATAAGAGTTAAAGAACAGCTAAACTAATCTTAAATTAAATAACAAATTTTATACCTCTTTAATATTTTCCCATTTCTCCATACAAAAGTAAAAATTAACAACAAGAGATCCACGTAACCACTCGCTTCCAGGGACTTATCAACGAACCGCCTACGTTCCTTGCCCGACGGCCTCTTCTCAGCCAACGTCGACTTGATCCTACTAGATCTCTCAACAAATCGGCTCTCGACCCTACCTTCTTCCGTCTTTCTTGGTCTCCGCAATCTGGAAGAGTTACTTCTTTCACGCAACCAGCTAACCAGCCTGCCAGTCGACTGCTTTTCCGATCTTGGCGCTCTCAAAAGGCTCGCTCTGGATGAGAATCGTTTGACTGAATTGCCACGAACGATATTCGATTCTCTCGAAGAGCTGACGGAGTTGAATTTACGAGAGAACAGGCTGCAAACGGTGCCGAGTAGTTTGCTGGCGCCGTTGAAGAAGCTCAGAGTGCTCGAGCTGTCGAGCAATAGGATTGTTCACGTATGCTTTTATTGGATCTTTTTTGAAAATTTTTTTTGATAGTGAATATCGGTTATTTGGGTTTATTAAAAAGTATATCAATCCATCAATTATTATTATACATCTGAAAGGGAATGCAGAGTATGTGCTAAAAAAATATACAACATATCTCTAAGATAAAAGTAGCCTTAATGAATTCACAAAATAAGTAATCCATTCCACGAAAGACTCCATGAAAAGATTTCCGCCCCCTCGTTCGATCACCCTCGCGTCTCTAGCACTCCCCTCTAGCAACAAGCCTAAACTGAATTAACAATTACGCCCTCGGAATTCTTTCACCCACGCTAACGTCCTACCTACTCGCAGATAAGCTCGATGGGTTTTCGTGGCCTGGAGTCACTGAAGGAGCTGGAGCTGGGTAACAATCGTCTACGTAAGCTAGTCCGTGGTGTGTTCCAGCCTCTGGTATCGCTCGAGCGGCTCGTGCTACACGCTAATAGTTTGCAGCTGCTCGAGGCCGGTTACTTTGTGGGTCTGGGAAATTTGACGACGCTGTTCCTGCACGCCAATCATCTGAGGATTCTGCATCCGGCTTGTCTCAAAGATACGCCGAGAATACGAAAGCTGTGAGTTTTTTAACTTTTTCGTTGATTTTGATATAATTATTTTAAGAGATTTAAGGATTAAGTGACTCAAGTTTTTAAGAATGCTGTTTTATTTTTTTGTCGGTTTAAATCGAATAGATTCATGCAAAAAGGAATTCAGATAAATTTAAAAGTTGATTTTTTAATGAACCGATTCGATTGTAAAGATGCTGTTTATGTGCCAAGGTAAAAAGAAAAGAGTGACTATAAATATAAGCTGTAACAGTATTCTCCGAAGTGCGGTATAATTCAGGAAGTTTGTATATTTACGATCCATATTTCTTGATTGACCTTTACAAAGTACATTATACAAAATAATGTTTCCCAAGACGCGCATATCAGCAGGGTCTTCGATAAACAATGTCAATTAATTTTTAATTTGCTCAAAACTTTAACAAGGCTAAAGCTCCGATCGATCCCACCCACCACCTTCATTCTCTCTCACAAACTCTCAAAACTCTTCCCTTTTCAAAAAGCCATCTTTCCCCACCAATATACCCAAGCCATCGCTTCGTTCCAGCCAACTGGAGGGCAACCACCTGAGCAACCTTCCAAAAGGCCTCTTCGACCGTACGGTCGACCTGACTCAACTTCGACTGGCCGGCAATCCCTGGCACTGTGACTGCGCTGCCTTCTACTTGGCCAGCTGGCTGCGAAAACGATTCCTGCTGCGTCAGCAGCTCCAGGTGAACGAGGACCAGGACGACGACGAGAGGATCAAGCTCGTCGGGGCGACGGCGACGACGGCCAACCTCTGGGAGTTCGGGGCAGGTGCGGTTTGCCGGGGTCCAGGCAATCTTGGCGGAAAGCTGCTGGCCACTTTGGCTTATCGGGATTTGTGCGACGGCGAGTGGGCGTCTATGAAGGGACTGGCGCCCAGGCTGCCGTTGGAGCTTATCGATTTGCAGGATGAGCCTTTTTATGAGGTGGGTTTCAGTGCAGTTTTCATTGGTTTTGGGTGGAGGGAATTGTTTTTTATGATTTTTTTTCCGTTCGACAGGATTGACCAGTTGGAGAATGAAGATTATTGTCAAGAGCAACAGATGCGAAGAGAAAAATGAAATATGTTAAATGTTGATTTAAATTTGACCAACAGACTGTTGGCTTAAGCTGTAATAATTAAATTTCAAACCTTTAAAAACATATAGATATAGTGACTGTTTTGAAAATTTATTGATTTAATCTTGAACGTATTTTAAAAGTGTATTGATATTATTTTAAAAACACATTATACTATACTATTACTATTATTACTTTTGATGTGGCCACTAAGAATAATTGCGTATAAACTCGTCAATTTACATATAAAAATTGTACTTATAAACGTATCGATAAATAAAATTATTCCTCGAAATTTTATTAATGACTGTCGAATTTTTATTAATTTTACTTTTTATAAGAGTTATTATCCTCATAAAAATGAAAAAAAAAGATCAAACGAAACATAGTTAAGCTTTTATTTTATCAGTTATGCAATCAGAAAGAATTTGGATGCATGATTGATTGACGAATAATAGCGATTGTACAACATTAACTGAATTGACATTATCAATGAGTTATGCTGTTTGACGTCGCGTTCAAATACTAAAAAATTTTTGCGTGATTGAGCAAAAAAATGTTTGAAAGTATTCTAGAAATTTTAAGAATTTTTTCTCTTTAATTTCTATATCATTCGAAATTTTCATTGATAATCTCAAAGATTATTAAAGTAACAATTTCTATATCAAAAAATCAACAAAGTTTTTAACCCACCAAAGATCCACTCCACATTCACTTCCTCACCTCCCTTTCCTCGCACCACCACGAAACTCATCTTTTCCTCCCAGTCCCCAAATCCCAGAGTTAATCAAACCATCCTCCCTTCTCTTCCCCAGCATTATTATCCGACTAATCGTCGCGCGGTAGCCGACACATCAACGCGCGCAAGTATATACGAAGTCTGGCGATAAGCAGCTCGATAGGCTGCGAACGCGTCGTGATAGCCTCCGCTTGGATAATTGGCGAAAGGAAAAAAAAGATTCAGAGAGACGACGTGGGAGAGAGAAGAAGATAGACTACTCTAGAGGGGAGAGAGAGAGAGAGAGTATGTATATAGTATGTATAACGGTTTCGCGCGCGACTGCTTCGCGAGTTAATGCGCCGGCAGAGACGGTAAAGTTCGCGCACAAGCCGGCAAGGCTATCGTTCATTCATCTGAGCTGGCTTCGTTAGGAGGCTTTACAGTGAGTTTTTGTGCGTACCTATTGGTGTATTTTGGAATAGTGGATTGTGTGGAGGAAAAATTTTAGAATTGCCTGTTGAGCAGGCTGGTCTTTATTTTGTTTTTATAATTTTTTCTTTATTTTTTTTTTAATATTTTTGTGTTGAGCTTGTTTATGCCGAGTTTTGAGTGGATTAATATTAACGCGAATCATGCAACTTATTACGGTATTCTGAAAGTGCTTAAAAGCAGGTATAACTTCTGTTTTAATTGCCAATTAACGTTGAATTTTGAACAATTAGTGTTGCTATAAAATGATTAAGGTAGCTAGATGAATGGAGGAATAATACAATAAATTGCAAATTGAATAATAATGAAACAAATACCTACAATTAGTATTTCCATCGATATAATATTGGCAAGTGTTGTAATGAATTTCTCAAAATTATTCAAGTGCGTATGTTATCTCATTCATATTAGATAACCAGTAATCTGCATTTTTTTATACTTGTCACTGAAGTTGAAGATATTTTAAGGTAAAAAAATTTCTAATCTCATAGCAATTTTTATCAAAATTCAAATAAAATTAGTTTAATGACTTTATACTATAATAATCTTTTTTGACTTTTTCAAATAGTCAGTATATATTGACTATATAATATTATTAAATTGTTCAATCTGATAGCAATTGCATATAGAATTATTCATCTAAAAAATGCAATCGCGATACCATCCACCATTGATACTGATAAATACAATTATATCTCTATATCAAAGAATTATTCGATTTTATTTCACGATTTTGACTCGTCAAATTTTTTCAATGAATAATCTCGGAATCAGATTAAGAAAATTTACACCCATTACATTATTTATCTGTTTGTCCAATAAATGCTACAGCATAATTACTATTAATAATTCAATTCAGATAAATATTTTTACAATTTTCACAGTAAAATTAAGAATAACTCGGCACGGAAATAGCAAAATATCGTTAATACTAAATTTTCCAAAACCATCCAAAATCAACTGCCTCTGCCCATTATCTAAACCAGTCTCCTTTGCATAGAGCCGCGCATCCACTTCTCATACACACGCACACATCTCAGCTGTCGTCGCCCCACTCGAAATCCTCAGCCCTAGCAGCAGCGCTCCGAAACAAAAGAAAGGACAAAACGAACGGCCCGGCGACGTAAAAAGGCGGACCGATTGTCATCGCGAGTTATGCTACATACATATCCACGTTCAACATCGGCGCAGCACTACGCGCTCGTAAGCTGCTGACGACTGCAGCCTTTTCCCCCGCGGCTCTGCTTCTCTCTCTCTCTTCTCTTTCTCAATATCAGTGTGGGGGTCGTTCCGAGGCGCTCGCAAGAGAGAGAGAGAGAAAAAAAGGAAGGCATAGCACGGAGCTCGAGCGAGTCAGTTTTGTTGGAAACGGACGTGAGATATGGCCGCTGCTGCTGCTACGAGTCCGGCCGAGGCGGAGAGGCTGCTGCGCCAGGTTTTGGACGCGCTTCTGGAGTATGGATTTCTTGATCCGGAGGCGAAACAGCCGATCGTCAGGTTTCTTCATCCTCACGAGCTTCAGGTGAGATATCGGTTGTGGGGTTTGGTTTTTAGTTTGTTTCTTTGTTTGTTTGGATTTTTTTTGTTGCGAGTGGGTGAATGACACGTGCGATGATAATAATGAAAACAATGAAAAGACTTCGGGTGTTCATTTTGGCTTAAAGTAGAGAGATCGCAATGCTCATTTTATTAGATTTCGTAAAATGATCGAAATAGCAATGCTGGCTGGAAAAATTTAAGAAAATTTAAGTTTGCTGAATGTGAATTGAATTTATATAGGAAAAATTTTTCAAACTCAAATCAGAATCTTGACAGAAAAAATGCCATTGTAAATGCGCTCGGTTTCAGCGATTTATATTCCGCTCACGATATCGCCTTATCGGGAAAGTTTTTTTTTGTTTTCACGTAAACAAGGCCTTATAAGCTTTTCTCTCTTTTCCTTCATAGCAAGCTCTCAACTTGGCTGTGTCAATGGACCCCTCTAGCCAATATATCTAACTGAAATAATTACTTGATAATGTCATGATCAATATACATTTTCCACGGTATTATAGAAATATTCCACTTTCACTATCTTTCTACAATTCAATATACACATATATCTATGTATATGTATCTATACGCACTGATATTTATGAAACCGTTATTTCCGTGATTAGTAGCCTCTAGCACGTAAATAAAAATACATTTCATAATGCTATGGAAAATGACAGAAAACAAAAGTTACTCATCCTAGCTACGTCATGAAGCCTATTTAAAAGAGTTTACGTGAAGATAAGAAGTTAAGAAAATATTTCTATTGAATGTGCAGATAATGAAAATGTTTACAAATATTAACGTTTAATAATACATTTCATAAGCTACACTCCGCAAACATAAACAAATTTATTAAATCACTATTAAAAACATTAGTGAAAAAAAAAGAATTTGCTTTGCTGTAACAGTTTTCCAAGACCGTCTAAACTTTCAATTAAAAAGTCGAAAGAAAGCAATTTAAAACTAGTCCACGCAAAAAGCTTCCTCAACAGCAAAGTGAAAAACTATTTTTTTCTTGTCTCCCGATTTCCAGCGCACGCTTCCCACGTCGCTGAGCGAGGAGGGCGCCAATCAGGAGGAAATCCATCAAATAGCCAGGCAGATCGTGCGCTACTCCGTGAGAACGTTCAGTCCTCACTTTCACAACCAGCTCTACGCCGGCATCGACGCCTACGGCCTCGCGGGAGCCTGGCTCACCGAGGCCCTCAACACTAGCCAGTAAAATCAACATTCAACATTCAATGTTTATTCTTTCGAAGAACATACGCATTCGATTCGGAATTTCATTTCCGAAATTCTGGCGGTCGGGCCCGTGGGCTGCTTGTTCTGAAAGTTTTAGATGTGCCGAATGTAAAATCAGCTCGGCGGGGTTCAATGGAGCGCCCTTTTTATTCATGCGTTCAAAACTGTTATTGAGCTTTGAATTATTCAATGAACTTTTGCCATTTGAAAATCTTTATTTCAATATTGAAGATGAATTGCAATTTAAAAAAAAGCGAAAATTTTGTTTAAAGAAGATGGTTACGATGACTTTGATAATTATTAATTTACACTGCAATGAACCGTTTTTAAAAAATAGGACAAAATCAAATTAATTAAACGAACTATAATTTAAAACAATGTAAAACAAAAACCAATCAAGCAGCTCACTTCACGATCGCTCTGATAATAGAAAAAAAAAAACATCAACCATGACACATAGCTCATCTTACAATTCCACTATTCAGATACACATACGAGGTGGCTCCGGTCTTTACCCTCCTCGAGCGCGAGATTATCGAGCGATCGCTCGAACTGGTCGGCTATCCCTGCATGCCCGAGGCCGATGGCATCTTGTCGCCGGGTGGTAGCTTGTCCAACATGTACGGCATGACTCTGGCGCGTTACAACTACTTTCCTGAGGTCAAGTGCAAAGGCATGAGCGGACTGCCACCCCTCGCCGTTTTCACCAGCGAGGATGGCCATTACTCGATTAGTAAAGGGGCGCACTGGCTTGGAATTGGCACGGATAACATTTTTAAGGTATGTTATGGATTTCTTTGGGATCCGTATTGATCGGTAGAAATTTATTTGGATGTTATTTTAATTGATTGAATGAAAATATTTAAATAAAAAGAGCCAGTCACTCGTCCGTCGTGAAAAGCGGCTCGGAAAAGGCGATTTACTTTATTGAATTTCCAACTTGCGCGTTGATGCGCGCGCTTCCGTTTCACCTTCCGAAACGATCGCTTTCCGCTTCTCACGAACTCCCAACAGAAGCTCCAACACTCCCCAAGTGTCAACAATTTCTACTTCTCGATCAGCGCTCAATTAAAAGAAGGAAAAAGAAACAAACGATATCCCGCTCTAATCAGACCAACAAATTTTATCAAAAAGCTATCCCCTATCTCCAGATAAAAACCGACGTGCTGGGCCACATGGACGTGCAGGAGCTGCGCGCCAAAATCGCCGAGGCCCGATCCAAAGGCTGCGTTCCTTTCTTCGTGAACGCGACCGCAGGCACCACAGTCCTGGCCGCCTTCGATCCGCTCGTCGAGATCGCGGCCGTCTGCCGCGAGGAGAATCTCTGGCTTCACGTCGACGTAAGTTTAATAACCGTCTCGTTTGCTTAACCATCTTAATGGCATTTTAATAGCTGTGAAATTCGTTTTTCTTTTTTTTCAAAAGGCCTGCCTGGGTGGCACGCTGCTGTTATCGCACGAGCATCGCGAGCGCCTCAAGGGAATCGAGCTGTGAGTATATGTGTGTGCGTGTGTGTACATGTGGTTTTGCGTCGGTGTGGATATATAGGCAGATGCGGGCGCGAGCGGCGCGCAATTGATATTGATAAAGTTGAAATTGAATTAAGCGATACGCGGTGATAGCGTTGATCCTCCTTCAGATTCTCCTTTAGATACTCCTTGAGATCCTCCTTCAAATTCTCCTTGAGATCCTCCTTCAGATTCTCCTTCAGACTGGCTTTGTAAATCGATGATTTATACTTTTGATTGTGACACGCTTTCTTTCTCTTTTTGCTTTAATCGATCGATTTAGCGACGAAGATTTATTGCCGGGGCTTTCTTATCGGCGCGCTCGGGAGATCGATCATAGCATCGGTTGTAAGCAGTTTTTGAATATTTATATCTTTTGTGTACACTGTTTGGGCACTAAAAAAGATAAGAATAAAGTATATTAAATTCAGAAGACATTTATAAAATTTTAACGATTGTTGTATATATTTTTTAAAATTTTTAACTCTCTTATTTTTAACCACAGTTAGAGTTATTTCGCTAGTTTCCAACAAAATGTCAAACCTTAAGCCAATCTAATCAAGTGAAAATATCACTAAAGCCAATATCACGACACTTTCAGCTCAAACTCGGTATCCTGGAACCCTCACAAAATGCTCGGCGCGCCCTTCCAGTGCTCGCTCTTTCTGGTCAAAGGTAAAAACGCGCTGCACGAGGCCAACTGCGCCGGGGCCAAGTATCTCTTCCAGCAAGACAAGTTCTACGACGTGTCCTGGGACACCGGCGACAAGAGCGTCCAGTGCGGCAGAAAGGTAAGTTTTCTCCCCTATTGCCAACTTTTCAACAAGTTTACCAATATACTCGCTTCTTTTTGGTCGTTAATAGACCGACGCCATGAAGTTTTGGCTGATGTGGAAGGCTCGTGGCACAGCGGGTCTGAGGAAGTCCGTGGACGTTGCCATGGAGGCGGCCGATTACTTCTTCCAGCGGATCAAGAACCGCGAGGGATTCAGACTGGTGCTGCCCAAGTACGAGGGATCGAACATCTGCTTCTGGTGAGGCGTTGTTTTAATAGTTGATGACTGCTCGGGATTGTTTCCTTAAAAGCTCTATTTTTAGTTTAAGCTTAGTACAAAGTTTGGTATTGTTACTTTTTAAAATATAATACCTGTTACGCTGCTCTTTTTTGTTCTACCAAAAATAAATCTTTTGATTATATAATCAAATAAGAAGTTAGCAACTGTTTTAACGCTCCTAGAGAATAGAAAACTTGAAATTGCTTTTCTTCATCAGGTACATTCCGCCAAAGATGCGCGGCAAGACAGAGGACGCCGAGTGGCAGAAGAAACTGCACACGATCGCGCCGACCATAAAAGAGCGCATGATAATGAATGGCACTCTGATGATCGGCTACACGCCGATGGCCCAGAAAGGCTTCGGAAACTTCTTCCGCATGGTCGTCAATTGCCAGCCTCCAGCCAACCACGCCAACATGGACTACGTAATTGAACAGATCGAGCACTTTGGCCAGGATCTGGGGGATTAAACGCTGCTCCCGTTAATTTTAAAACTTTGTCTCCCCATGGAGAACGCGCTGGAAATGCCGTGAAGAGAGAAATATTTTTATGTAAAGTACGCGAAGATAGCTGGAGACTATTTTTATATGTAACTTTTAAGTTTGTGTAATCGATTAAACGTCCTTTTTGCACGCGGCACCTACCTTCGTTAAAAATGCATCAGTTGTACTTAGTCTGGCGATGACGTGATAACAAAAGTTTTTCATTAAAAAAAAAGGAACGCAAGTTTTTAGTTAAATTTAGCGTGCGCGGACTCCAGCGCTGCTTTTGTTTGTTTTTCTCGTTATTCCCTCGAATTATTTACGTGCGAATGTTTTGTAACGAGAGTACGTGCAGGCATTGTCTTTCTACTTTTTGTACGCAATCCTGTGCTTTTATCATGCTCCTTTCTCGCGGAGCTTTGTAAATATAATGCAGATTCCTATCCTCCCATTTTCAACGAGAACGAAGATTATGAAAATAATGTTCTCTGACGATCTTGTAATTTCTACTGGGTTTGTACATAAAGTTTTTCCGAATGAAAATATCTGTATATTTTCTTTGTGAGCAATTAATATTTTCTGGGAGTATTGTTAATGTTGCTTTCGAAAGCAAAAATATATAATTAATATGATAACGAATTTACTTTATAAGTCAGAAAATAATTTGCGAAAAACTGTGTAAATTATGTATCAACACTAATAAATAGTTGACAACAAAATTTCTCTAATTTCTTAATAACATGAAAAAATACACGCTAAGAAGAAAATATCTATTTCATCCTGAAATATTTTCTCTTACTTTAAAATCAACACAAATTTTTGTTTTTTATCTGGGTAGAATAAAAAAAGATCATGAACAAAAATCACATTTTTCTTACAAACAGCATTTTTATTATATAAATGTACGGATAAAAAGTGACAAAAATATAAAAGAAAAGCGGCCGCAGCCGTCGTCGCAGTAGAGTTCAAAACGCGCGCTAACCTCACGTACCTATTATGCATCCGCAGAAAGCGCATACGCATTCCTCGTCCGCGTGAATTTCGATCGTTTCGCGCGCGCCGACAAAGAAAAACTGAAGAAAAAAAGTCAACGCACGCACACTTTCGCCAGCCTTTACGAAATAAGAAAAATAAAGGCGTAACATCGCTGCGAGATTTTGGAGGGACGGCGGCGCGCGGCTCAATGTGAGCTAATATAAATTGCCCGGCTCCCCTCTGAATCGCCACTGCGATATCCAAGTCGGTGGACGTTTCTCGTTTCGTAAATACTGTGCGAAAGTAATGCGCGCGCTTTACAAAGAGTCGCACCTCGAATAGTTGATTATTGTCCGTGTCTCATGGCACTATGCTTGTTACATGCTCTGTTAAAGAAAAATATACATTTACAATATACGTATGCCTTATCACTTTAGATACTTAGACGTATAAAAACATTTCTTATAGACACTTTCTATTTACAAAAATAATAGGGTTTCTTTTTTATGCGTATATAAACTTTAATAACTAACGACATCCCCTTTCGCATACACTTTCACGCTCATGAGTCGATTGAAAAGAATAATAATATTAATAATAATAATAATAATAATAATAATAATAATAATGCAAAAGTCTTAAGTAGTAGTCATGCGCAAGTGAGAATTTATTTTACAGATGCACTGATGAAATGCCCAGTCACGTTCGTTACAAGGGGATGTGTACTCGCACATGCACGCTTCACCGCAAACATACAATATTCATTTTTTTTTCTATTTACACAAACAAAAAATAACATAAACTTTCAACTTCCGCGCGTAAACAAATCGTAAAATTATCGCGATAAAATAATAATAAAAAAGGGGGATTACGAACAGCCGTATTACGTGGATATCTGGAAAGCCCAAGAACTGGCTTTGCGTTTCGCAAATAAAATTAGTATTGCCGAGTGCCTTTGTCCATACGTATAAATAAAACGAAAGGCCGTTTAACGAATAATAAGACAAGAAAGATCGTACAATCGGACAGCTTTTGTTAGTCGTTAATGCGGACGATTAAAAATACGCGCATATTTATATACGCTTCAAGTCTTCCAAATGTAGTCTAATAATTAGGCTTATTGCTTTCGTTATTTATGCTACAGGCGTCACTGCTGGATGTATGTCGTGAATTCATGATAACTAATAATTAGCTGTGGAACAAAAGTTAAAATTAATATTAGGATGATACGAGGGCGTATTGCAAAATTATAACGTCGCAGTAAGGCAGAGCTTGCTAAGGCACTGAATTGAAATTCGCGATATTTAGACAAGTTTCAACAATAGAATCAAACTTTTTAAACAGTTAAAAACAAGCCAGCAAACATTTAATAATGTAAAAGTTCCGAGTTTAAACTCCCAATATGGCGAATTTCAAAATTGTTGCACTGAATGAACCGGCATGCTGGGAAGTTTGTAGAATAAAGTATCGCGAGAAAAGCCAGAACTAGAATTAAAAAACAATGACAAAAACAACGCAACTACTAAAAATTATCAAATCGAAAATCAGATCGACAAGCCTCCGCTACATAAAAAAACGCGCCTCCCGACACTTCGCTCTCCAAACTTCCAGCTCCGCGATTCCATAGCACAACCAAAAAACTACCGCGCAAATCCAGCGACATACTCCAAGCCAGCAGTGAGCAACAAACAACGCGCTAATCGTCTTCGTTTCTCTCTCGCTATTTACCGTGCGCGCTCGCGCACTTGTCAAGGCGAGCCGTTACGACAGTCTTCTGTGTGTGGGTGTGTATTCCAAGCCTAAACCCACTCTTGGCGGGCTAATCGTGGTCAGTAGTACTGATCGATCTCAGCGCGTATGTGAGGATCGCGGCTGTTGCGTTTCAGCGTGGCTGACTCGTATTCCAGAGCCTTGGGATAGAGTTTGGGGCTACCGAGGCAGCCGTTGTTGTGGACCGAGTGCTGGTGATGGTGGTGGTTGTTCTTGGAGCGCAGGGTGCCGTTCGTGCTGCCCGAGAAGCTTGGTTGACGCTTTGTGTTCACCTGGAATTGATTAGGTGGATTTTAGTTGATTATGTTGACTGGTGATGGTTGTTACTTATATAGTCTAAGATTTTTTCGTATGTTTCAAGTTTTTTTTTAGATTCTTTACTCGGAATTTTCATTACCTGACGAAAAAAATATGGATATTAGTAAAAATTCTACTAGCAAGTGTCGTAACAGATGGCCCGTGAAATGAGATTTCTTCGAAACAATAAACGTCGTCTCACGTACAGCGCATGTCAAAATGATGAAAAAATATCTTTAAGCTTCCTCTTAGTGGCTCATTAGATTTACACTTGTAATAAATTGTGGCCGCGATGAAAGTGTAACTTTTCCCAAGAACAACAAAGTACCAGCATAAATATTGTTTTAAATAATTCAAGGAATTTTCTCATCAACATGTAGATAAAATCCATAGCACTTAAGAATGACAACCTTTATTGATTGCCGCATCTGTAATCCTGCAGTACTACTCGAAACTTTTCTTTTAAAGCTGCACGAATAATAAACAATTATTGCTTTACTGCACTCACCTCTTTTAGCGGCACGGTTACATATGGATTCTGCTTGCTGATGTAGTGCGGGCTGCTGGGTATGCGTGGATTATTGCGCCTCAGGTAGAAAAAGCAGAGAAGCGCGGTGAGAGTCAGGCCGATGATAAAACCAGCAAGGCAACTGCCGACCACTGCACCCACGGAAACCCCAGCTACTTCAATTCTTGACGGCAATGCGTTCACATCTGTGGAGGAACATGAAAGAGTTAAGTCTTTATTGCCAAAAATCAATCAAGATGAAAAGTCAATGATGTATTTAGAAAGAAAAACATTGTAAAAAAAGGCTTGAGTAGGTATTTCCAAGACGTAATAGAATTTCAAGGAAAACGGCTCGCTGGAAATGTATATTTAGATAGATTTATGAACGTGTGAAATTCCTGTTAACTGACTTCTCGCGCAAGCGCAACTTCAGTGTACATGCGATAACATATACGCTTCTACATAATTCCTTATTATCCCAGCTCGATTCTCAGTAGTCATAAAAAAAAGCAAGTAAAATCAAACAAAACCATCGAATCCTTACCGTTCTCCAGCATATCATCAATGCACCATCTGCTCTGCTTGCTCGGCCCCAGACACTCCACTTCGCTCGGCTGCTCCACCAGACACTTTCGCTTCCTATGCTGGGTATTCGAACTGTCGCAGCTGGACCAGCCGGACCAGCTGTTCCATCCCCTAAACCACTCGCAACTGGGCATCTCACAGGACTCTCTGACGCGTGCCGGACCATCGCAAGGACCTGGTCCAAGGCACTCGCGGCTACGGCTGCGCACGCCGAAGCCACAGGACACCGAGCACTCGGACCACTCGGTCCAGCAGGACCACTGACCCTCGTAGAAAGCGTCGGACTCGCCGGAGGTGTTGCTCTCCTGGAAGTGAAGCGGATTCGTGGTTGAGCGGCAGGGCTTGTTGCTGTTGCAGGAGCGCTTCTCGGTTATAGGACCGTCGCAGGACGGAGAGTCGCACTGCTTGATCTAAAAAGAGAATTGGCATGGTTATTATGGTTTTGGTGCTGGAAGAGAGCGTTGCCAATTGCGGCGGTGACTGTTTTATTTTTGAGCTTTAATGGAACGCTCGAAGTGACGGAGAGCTGAGGAGTAGCGAAACCGGCGTAACTCGTTTTACAGCGAGGACGATAATTGAACGATCGAATGAGCGATTATGGCTCTTGCGGTGGATAAACTATGTCGGTTTTACATTTCAATGCCTTAATTCAATTATAGGCTCGCGGACAAAAAATGAAATCATGTCGAGCTGATTAATGACTGTTACAGTCTATATAATATATGCATGCACACCATTCTTCTGTCGTTCCATAAAACGCTTTCTTCAATTACAAAACTCTCCTCGCAATATAATACGTAAAAATAAACCTTCAAAACTTGAAAATGTAAAAGCAAGCCTGTACTAACCCTGTACTGCGTGCCACCGCCGCAGGACTGGCTGCAGGGTGACCAGGCGGACCAGTCGCCAGCCGCCCAGCCGCTGGCCGCCTCCAGGCTCGTCTCGAAATTTATAGAGGATCCACTTCCGGCTAGGCTCTTCTGACTACAGGAGCCATCCAGGCGGCAGTGGCGTTCCTCTTCCTTAGCCTGGACTCGTACGTTTCCTGAGTCTTCGGTCTGGGCGCGGCATTGGAAGCGATAGCGCCGCTCGATGCGGGTGCCGCTTGTTGTGTTGCCGATCGTTGTCCACGCGGTCCAGAAACTCTTGCGCTTTTCCTGGCAGGGCTGCTCGTTGCATTCTTCGATCTGTGGATAGGCCGAGGTTGTTATTTCTTTTTCTTTGCAATTAGGTGAATGTATTTATGGGTATATTTTTACTTTTGCTTTTGCAATGATTTTAGATCGTGATATTAAAGTTACTTAGGTGAAACTTTATTTTACAAAATCTTTAGGAAGGGAAACAATTCTTATTTTTAAGGCTTTCAGAATTTTATTTGCGGCTTGGAAAAAATGTTTATTTTTGAGCGACCGGTGCTCTTGATGCTTCAAGGTTCGACATGACATTTATTACGAGTCATTCTATTTGGAAAGAGGTTCGTAAAATTTGAGCTTTCTCGTAAAAAAATGCCTCTCTGTATACCGCTAAAAATACTATTTTCGTTAGCGCACATAAATACATGCTGACGCTATGCGGTGTATGAAATGTATTGAAATCTAAGAATATTTCTTTTATATAAAAGAAACTTTTATCTGCCGGCGTTGAAGTGCTGTCATTATAAAAATAGAATAGCAATATGCCTCTGTTCTTACCTGGAAATTGCATCCAGGGCATTCGACCGAATTATCTTTGCGTGTTTGGCCTTCGCATGTCCTCTTTCTTATCTTGAAACCTGAAAAAATAATGGAATAATTATTTTTAAAAGTGCACTATGCCGATTTCACTACCCTCAAATAGAACATAATTGATCTCTTAAAAAATTTGATACTATAATAAAATTGCCAAAATTCAAATTAAATCCTTCTTTACAATATAATTAAAAACTGGCACAAGCCCCTCCGCAACCCCATCCCACTCCCAAACAAAAAAAAAGAACAAAAAAAGTCGAAAAAACCTACCTCCACCACAGGCTCTCGAGCAGGAAGTCCATCCACCCCAAGGCGACCAGCTGCCCCTGTTCATCAGCGGCTGCTGCTGAGCCGGCTGCGGCGGTGGCGGCGGCGCGTTCTGCTTGGCCACTGGGCTCGGGCAGGGCGGCAGCTCCAGGCAGATAGTCTCCTCGTGATCGCTGCCCACGCAGACGCGGCCCGAGTGCTGGGGAGCTGGATTCGTGCAGGTGCGAGTGCGGCTCTTGACGGCCATGCCGCAGCTCTGGCTGCAGGCCGACCAGGCGGACCAGGCGGTCCAGCCACCGTGCACCGTGCAGTTGGCCACGCGCACGTGGCTGCCCTCGCAGCTAGGGCCGCCGTTCTGGGGAGGCGGATTGTTGCACTCGCGCGTCTGGCACTGGCAGCTGTCCGTGCTCTGTGAAGCGAGAATGTAGATTGTGAGTGTTAACGGCTTTTCTGCGTATAGAGTGGTGATCGATCGTTTTCGGTGGGGCCGGTGGATGGGTTAACGTTTTGAATTTTTGGATAGCGCGAGTGGTTGTTTTGGTTAAAGTTTACTTTAAGTCAGTTTGTTTTTGACGATTTCGAGAATTGTGTCAGTGGGTTTAGTGTAGGGCGTATTGTTGTTATAAGCTCGCATTACAATGATTAATTATGCCATGCGTATATAATGATCATCGGAGTATTACATGAGGCTAACACAGTTATAGCGGACCGGTGAATCACATCGACGGCTATAATTTCAACAGGCCATTATGCGGTGGAGAGGCACGGAAGAGCCAGTATTCCGTAAACCAAACATAAAGTATTCATTCGGCATGATTAATTCCCCATTAATACACCAGCAGCAAACTTACACCTTCAATTTATTTTCAAAATTCACCAGCGCACGAAGAACGACTTTTTCACGTAAATCCTCCCAATTACCACCTTTGACTTTTTTCCAAAATACCCGACAATCAATCCAGCACGAAGCTAAATAAAGGAATACAGGCTATCAGCGCGCGCGCGAAGGGCTCTATAAACGTCAGGTTGTCGAGCGCGTATATTGCATGTCAAACAGGGTGCTAAAGTTCTGATTACAATTAGGGCTCGGATTCCAAACGAGTTGGCGCGCGTGCACACCTTGTTATTAGTTCCGAATTGCCGGGGCGTTATACGGCCGATGCGTTCGAGCTGTTTGTGCGCACGTGTGTAGTATAGTTGTAAGCTATAGCGATATACATGCATTAGCGCACGAGAACAGCAGTCTTCTTTGATTTACTGTGCGTCGTCAATAAATCAGAGGGTTGGGGGTTTTTATGAACTTGCGAAATTTTTATTCACATGCGCTGATCAGTTGAGCTTGATGGGATGATATTTTTTTACTGGCATCGACTGTTTTGATGCTGAGGTAGCGAGGTGGTGATAGAGACGACCGATTTATCGAAAATTTAATAAGTATACTACTGTTTTCCTTTCTCAAAAAGGCAACTTTGTATATACACTCTTAATTTTAAAACTGCAACGTTTAATAAAAATTGCAGACGAAAAAAAACTATACCTCATCATCGGACGATCTCGGGTGATGCCCCCCAGCGGCGGCCGGCTGCTGCTGGCTCGTCTCGTGCAGGCAGGAGTGCCAGGCGCTCCAGGCGCTCCAGCCACCGGGCACCGGATCGTCGAGGACCGGACACTTGGTGGCCTCCTGCTGCCAATGGGTGGCCAAGTAGCCGCTGGGCGTCTGGGCGGGCGCCGGCACACACTTCATCAGGTGCTCGTCCCAGCCACAGTAGGGCTCCTGGGCGTTCAGGCAGGACTGGGAGTCGCGGTGACGGTGGCACTGGACCGTTGGTATCCTGAAATGAGGGTAAATGAAAGTTTGGGATTAAACAGTTTTTTTGGAGTAGTTTTGAAGGATGGATACATTTTTGGAAAGGTATTAGAGATTTGAAGATTAGGTGGAATATCGATGGGTAATGGTACGTTTAATTGAAGGTGTGATTGTAAGTAATATTTTACAGAAAATTATATATGTTACACAGGTTTCTGCTACTGGTTTGATTGAACAAATTTATTTTATTGAATCGAACATTTTTAGAGTTAATAATACTTGGAAAAAGTAGATAAACGTTCCAGATATCTTCAGAGTTTTTACGTGATGAATGCAAACAAACTTGACCTACTAGGAAACTTTCATTTTTTATCGAAATCGTATATAGATGATTCACTCAGATAAGCCAACGACTTTGGCTTCTTAATCAACGTCATCTACACTTTTTCTTTTTAATATTTCATTTCAAATATTAACTATTTATTTATTTTTTCGTACATACTTTATAGATTTTACATAAAAAAAAATTATAGAACAAAAGAAAAACATTGTCTCGCTTCATTACACAGATTTAAAAACGCTTTACTCACGTTCCCGGCAAACAGACGGCACACTTTTACGGCCCCTTTATTCAACACGCGAGCATTTTTAAAAAGACGCTCGGCATGTACCTCGTTTGGCAGCGCGCAAGCAGCTAACCCAAATTATTACAATAATTGATCGTTATTAACGCGGTATATACCTCTTGCAACATAATTATGCACACACACACACACACGCTGCGTTTTTGTCCCTCGGCTCTTTCGGCAACGTCTCTTTTTCGCGCATTTTAAAAAGCCAGCGCATTGCGCTTAAAAAAAAAGAGAGAGACAGACGAACGAAGCATGCGAAACGCATACATTAAATCGGACCGGCGAAATCACGCGAGAGAGCTGCGTTCGCAAAATGACGATGGATCATTAACATTCGTCACGGTGGAACTATAATATATATACATACACGCGTGTACGCCGGGCCGAAGGAACGCCGCAATTAGCCAACTTTCTCGGTTCCCAGAAGCGCGCGACGATCGTGATTTGCTTAAAAAGCATACGCGAAAAGGCCTCGATCGGAAGTAGGCTTGACGAATGCCGTCGCTGCGTCGTAAAAGTGAAAAAAATCCTCGGCCGATGAATGATGCGTCGCGAGAGCGGAAGTGTATAGATAAGGAGACAATTGCAGGGTATCTGGAGAGACTTACCTGAGCAGGGAGCTCTGCATTCCTACGTAGAGGCTCTTGGTCTCCTTGAGGTATTGCAGGGTTATCGGAGTGGAGGGCAGAGGGCCCCAGACTTCGACGATGCAGGTTTCCAAGGTCCGTGGTAGGACTGATATCTTCTTTATCAGGCCCTCCGTTGTGGCTACGTAGAGTACGGCTACGCTGCGGTGTACTTTTGTTGGCGTCAAGTCTACCGCCAGATGCGTGAATCTGTGCATTGGAATTTCAAGAATTTTCTTGATTATTTTAATTGTTTGATTATTTCGAATAAGATGTTTCTTTTTTTTTTTTTTTTTAAAATTATTTTTTTTATTTTGAGTTTTTTTCGGAATTTTCGAGTGGGTTTTTAGTGTCTCGAGAAAA
>JAPYZA010003296.1:0-15720 GCA_030522685.1 Eupelmus azureus | reverse complement strand
AAATCAATAACAGCCGCACATAAACCGCGACTTAACCAACAATAAAAAAGAACCCAATGCACACCTCGATACACTGACAAGCTCGTCTTGGCGACATTGTGATCGCGGATGAAAACAAATCGGCAGTAACAGATCGGCAAGCAACATTACATCAGGAAACAATCGTCGCAGAGTCCGCATTGTGCAACAACGGTTCTTCGTAATTGAAAACCGACACCGCGCCGACGGCTCCTGTCATCGCGCTCTCGCCTCTATGTAGGCTTGACCGGGTGCTCGGAGCGAAAAAAAAGGGCCCGCGCCGCGAATGCATTGTCCGGGAGACGATCGAAGCGTATCGGACGCGTGCGGCCTAATTCATTGCTTTTTTTTTGTATTGTTAACGGAGTGGGTTGGTTCGTGTGCAGTGCGGAGGAGAAATTTGCGGAATGAAGAATAGTTGGTTTATAGTTGGATTTTTTTTAATTGTTCGAGTCTGACTTTATTGTTTGTTTTTTTACACACGACCTTTACTTTTACTTCAGGTTGAAGAAAATACCATTTCATTAATGCATTGGCAAATTTTGCATACAAATACTTATACGAAGGCGACGTAAAACTTTTCAATATAAACCACTCCATTTCCGAAAACTCTAAAACCGTAGAACCTCGTCAAACCCAAATCCAGTACCGCAAACCTCTAGCACCCGTCGACCCTGGCCACACAAAAGCGTGAACTCTCTCGTAACTTCACACCCGCGCAACGTCTTTTTTACGTCTCGTCAAAACCATACCTACACATACACACACGTCTTCTTGCTCGCTCGGCCAAGGTTCCTCTCAGCTCCTTCTATATACATACACACACTCATTTCAGGACTCCGTCGGCCTGTATGACTCACGCGCTCTCGCCTCGTTCCATTCACAGAGCTCCAACGCGCTCATGCCGCCTCCCATCGGGCGGGGGGAATACGGATTGCGCTGTGTGTACGCCGTTTCGTCATTTACATTTTCGAGCTCCGCGTCACTTTACTTGCGAGTTTAGAGTTGAGGAGTCAGGTGGGGGTGTACAGCTGAACGCGGGATCGATTTGAGATCTTGGACTATATTTGCGTGGGAGTGGGTATAGTTCGAAAGTTTTGGTTTGGGATTGAGGGAGGGATGTGATTTTTTGGTTTTGGATTTTGTTAAGTGATTTGGATTATTCTTATGGATCTGTGTTGGTATTCATATTTTTGGAAATATGGGTTGATGTTCAATGTTGGCATTAGAAACTGTGTTTAGATATGTTATTGCGATATTGAGTAATGTTTTCTTTTTTCTACTAGATTAGACGCTTGAGGTTAATAAAATGATTACGCTCCGTCTACAAGAGATAACGCGACAAATGATGATATTTTTAAGAAATGTATACTTATATTGAGAAGCTTTATCCGCTACTATCTTATCAAACGATTGCGCGAGCGATTAATTACTGTAAGTCATAATACATTTGTAAACATAAATTAGCGAAATAACCGAAACAATTTATATTATGAGTAAAAAATCTAAAATTATTAACTATTTCATATTTATATTTTATTTAAATTTTAGTAATCTTTTGATGATGACTTCAAAAACGTTAAAATACAAAATTACGAAAACGTCTTTAATTTACTTCACAATAGAACTGGCCATATGGACGATTATCAACTTCCTTTTCGAACCGTCCTCTTTCAAAAACTACAGCTCGATTCAAAGAGAAACCACAAACAGACGTGCCTCAAACTTCTCTCAAAACTCCAAAACTCCCTTTGCCACTACAATAAAGCCATTACCAAAAAAAATTCTCTTTTCAAAATTTTCAAGCCACATCCTGATAAACACGTCCACAATAACGAAGACAATCGCAACATCACCATTCAAAAACCACCGCAAAATTCCCCGAAACCCCGAAGAACATCCGCTCGCCTCTCTCAACAACCCAAAATTCTCCCCTCGAAAAAAAATTCCCACTCTCGCAGCATCTTTTAATTAAAACTCGCGCCCAACCCAAAAGACACTCACGAGCTGTGTACCGAGTTCATCAAACAGCGCATTCTCCCAGGCTCTCGAGAGGCAGATTAAAAAACACGAAGGAGAAGAGGAAAGTCGCTACGTGCGCCGAGCGGCGAGGTGATAACGACGCGTGCCAGAAGCCGAACTTGTTGCTGTGCGCGCGGCCTTGCGTATGTGTATACGTATATGTAGATTCACGTGTGTATTTAGACGAGCGTTGACGGCTCGACGGCAGGTGCCTCTTTTTCTTTCTGCCGCGATTCTTTTGCGAAGCTTCTCGAAAAAATTTGTACGGCTGCTGAGGTTATTGTTAAGGGACTGCTTGGTTGCGTTATTGTTTCGCTGTGAGGTTCTTTTGCCAGTTTTGTTTGGTGTTTAAGTTGGGAGATAAGGAGAGAATTGTTTTTTTTTAAGAGGTGTTTTCTTGGCCGGTGAGGAGTGTTGAATAGTTCAGTCATTGTTGGTAAATTTAATTTGTAAGGGAACTATAAAAAAACTTTGTTTTCCTGTTTCCCGTTCTGAATGGCAACGAAGATTGATGCTTTTTAAAATTAAATATAGTCATGCACAAACATTTTAATATCCTCTAAAATCAAACTCCCGAGGAGTTCTCAACTATCTTATCACTCTCTCAATAATCCAAAACCTTCCATTTTCAAAAACCAACTAATCACGGTAACAACTAATCAAGCGCGAAAAAATTTTAATTCACCTTTCACGATTACAGCACGCAACGCCCGATAAACTCAGCCGATAATCGCGCTATAAAATTTTTGCCCTCGCTAATCGATTGTCCAAAAAAAGATTCCAGCGGGATTTACGCCAGGGAAAAAGAACAGCTACACGTTTCAGCTCTCAAACCCGCTGGGACTTATCGGCTCTAAATCTGAATAATAAATATCGCCAAGTCCTCGGCGTACATGTGCGAGTGCAACAGCAATTAACTCCCGCACACGGCAGCTACTTTGCAATTCAAACGGCTTCTCTCCTCTCCTCGGACCTGAATGACCGTTGCGAATTCATTTTTTTCTCTCTCTTTTCTCAGATGTCGAGGCGGATTTATATTTTATCGTAAGAATTTTTCTCGACTATAGTCGACCTTAATGACTCGCTGGAGATGCCGATATCGTCGATTCGTAAATTGGAGCGATCAGAGGCAAATTGTTGTTTTTGAAATTCGCTGTTCGGTGGGGTATTAATATTGATGGTAATAGTAGGGTTTTAATTGTAATGGGGGACTACTGTATCGATGGGTTCTGAGTAGATTAATTGGAATGAGGTAAACGACGCGATGAGAAGGTCGGAGCCCGGCACGCGATTTTAATTATTTACGCGGAATGTATGCGCGGGGTCTTTAAAGGTATGAATTACTGTCTTATTACGTTTAAACGAAGAGCGCGTTGAATGTTCACTTTGAATAATTGAGAGGACATTTCAACGAAATAAAGTGAATAAAAACTAAAATACTTTTAAATAAGACCTGGTTCTGAAGTAACATGTACAAAAACTGCTACTACTACTCCACTCTATAAGCCCGGCCAAACCCGTATTCGGCGCACGAAAGGACAAAAGGACGCACCCAAAAATCCAGCGCGTAAACACCTCGAAGTAACTACTCCGACTCCAAACCACCCAAACAACTCAACCAAAAACTTAAATTTCGAAAACTCCAACGAACCAACATCCTCAATCTCTCAACACTACTCCTAAAAAAGTCGTCTCTCACATACTACCCCTCCCCCATTCCCTCTCTCAAATACACTTCCACACAGGCGCTCTCGGGTATCACTAAAAAAGGCGCAGACTGCCGGGTGAAAGGCCGGCGCGCGCGCGCGCAAGAGGACGAAAAAACGAAAAAAAAAAAATCAAGAAAGTCATAAGTACTCATCTAAGTATAGTAACTGACCTGGTGGTGCTCTTGAAGAAGTTGCTCTCGCGGTTCATGAGCTCGCTGCGGAAGCGCGACATCTCCTCCTCCATCTTCCTCATCTCGGCGTCGAAGCGCTCGCGGATGTTGGAGAACTCGGTGTCGATGACGCTGAAGTCGCCGAGCTTGATGGGAATGTTGCGCTTGATACCGCTGTCCGCCATTTTTTCTCTGTCTTCTTAGCTCAGCCGCTCACTAAATTTTATGGGTTATACAATAAAGCACGCACTCGATTAGGCTCGCACTGTCTCTCTGCTCGTTTTTTTCCTCCAAGTGGCTATTCTCTCACAAATCGATATGTGTGTAAAGCTCGGAGACTCTGTCTCTCTCTAGTAACTCGAACGACTGCTCGTGTAAGAATGAGCCCGACTCGCCGGCTGCTCGGCCTTAAATAAGCGCTGACGCCGAGCGAGCCCCCGCCAACGTCGATGCGCGAGCGCGTGTGGGCCGCCGCGGCGGCTCGGGGACCTTCGGTTCGAGTCGGAGCTGCTCGGCTAAGCCGACATAGCTATTCGAACCTTCACGAATGCGCGCGGCGAAGGTGTATATGTGCTGCGCGCCGAGCGATGGGGAGATTTTAGGCGGATGGTTTTTCGAGGATTTTTGGGGGAGGTGAGCGGGGTAGTTTTGGGGTGACTGTTAGGTTGCGGTTGTTGTTGAGTGGGTTTTTTTATTTTTTTATTTGGGTTTGATTGAAGTTTTTTAAGGTTTTCGTCAAAGTGTAATTGTAAATATTTAATGATTTTTACGCAGGAAAAAATAACAGATTAATAATTATTTTAAGGATATTAGATTTAATTTTGTATTTAGTGCAAGTAGATTATATCTGTTTTAAATTAAGCGAATGTTTATAGCAAAAGAGCCACAGACATTTTGATGCTTAAAATTCAGTTTAATAGAATCTGTACAAAATAAATACAATGTCACGAATACATTCGCAGTTTGCCAAAAGATATCCATCTTTACATAAGCTTAGTAGACTTATACTTCTAAAGTTGTATAACTGCATATATCAAAGATAATGTATGAGCAGTAAAAATAAATTATCTGGAACATTAAATTCACGAAGACTATTTTTATTTTATCAATATCTATGCATAGTCTATCCTGATTTCCACATTTTCCAAATCAATTATGTGTTTACAAAGTAATGACATTTAAATCATTTTATTATTACCTGAACAGAATAAATTAAATAGGTCCTAATTAAGATCTATCTATAAAGATTGCCTTATTATTAACGTAATTGTATCAGATAGTCAGGCAAGCCCTAATTAGGGTTCAACTAGGACCTAACTAAATTTCAATATCACACCTGACTAATCATGTTTCTTACATTCCGAAAACTCAAAAACTCATCACTGCCAACGTAGAATTAATTCAAGAATAAAAAATTTCCAACATTGCTCTGTACAACCAAAAACCATTTACCAATCCAAGCCGTGCAATTCAGCGCGACCGCATCATTAACCATTACAAAAAAAAAAAACAACGTCCCTCGGTCCCTCCCGGCTCAGCGATACAATCTCATTAACAATATTATATACATACGCCTGAGCCGCGGCACGTGCACTCGCGTTTTACAGCCGCGATGCGCATCTGTCCGCTCTGCGCATGCGATCGCCCATATAGCTTTCCCTTTGGGATAGAGAGAGAGAAGCGAAAAATCAAAGGACGCGCTTTTGCCCAGGTGCGTAGGCGCAGCTGGTGTAACGTTTCTCCTTTCTCCCTATATACTTACACGCACGCTGTGTTTTCGCTTCCTCCTCGCTGCGATGCGTTTGGATTTTTAATGAGTTGCAAATTTCGCACCGGACTCCGCGCGTTGATTGAATGTGATGGTTGGATACAGATACAGGGGTGCGGCTAGCGTCAGGAAAGCTTGCTTTTTGGGAATTGAATTTGGACTTTTTTTTGGGAGTGAGGTTGAAATTTTATAGGCGCGGTGTTCTGTACCTGCTTCGTGAATTGTAAGATAGTGGGTATGTAACGTAAGGCCATGTATGAAAAACTTATGGTACATTGTAAGAAGCAAGTATTGGAAGTTGCTTTTCCGGGATATGGAGTAGAAAAATACGCGAATGTTTATTCGGAATATTCGTTTGAAACAAAGTTTGTTTAACGAGGCACGAAGAAGTAGCTGACGAAGGCCATAAAATAATCGCTTTTTTTAACACGTGACTTGAAATAAGTTACACCAGTCTTACAAGGAATAGTATTATTCTATAACAATCATCCTTTATGGACACGCTGCTGTTTCTAGATGTCTCCCACATTATAAATAAAATCAAACATCTGCACTATTCCAATAAAACGAACCAACCCAACAAAAGCGCAAGAAAAATCCAGCAACTAATCTACACCATCTCCATTACATAAACCGTATCTCTCGAAACAAAACGAGATTTTTTCACCGCTAGACAGACCCATACAACTCGCTCTGTATGCGTAATGCCGGGCGAAAATGGAACGATGACTAAACGCCGGCTTTGTATGCGCGCTGGCGCATCGCTGCCGGTGTATAAGTACACACAAGTGCCGAAAAAGCTCAAACGTAACGACTCCCTGTATGTGTGTGTATATAGCGGTTCCGATTTCGTAATACACACGACGCGCTCACGCAGACGAAGAGCTGGTTTATAGGTGCGATGCAAATGCGATAGTGACGAATTTCGAGGTTTCTAGAATGCAGCTCCGCAGAGTCGATGCCCATCTTGAGATGCTAATTGCTTGGAGATGCAGAAACGGGACGGGAGGATTGTGGCGGATTGTTAGCGTCATGCTATTTTTATAGCGCTGATTTGAGACGTTAGGTTTTTTGTTTGGAGGGGAGGTGCGTTAGTTGGTATAGGATGTGATTGTTTGGGTGATTTGATGATTAATCGCGATTGGGAATTTTGTGACTAGTGTTGATTGGTTTAAATTTTTAATGTGGTGTATTTTGGGAATGTTAATGATATTTTGAATTATTTAAGATATGTGGTGGATTAAATATCATGTTTGGTTGATAAGTAGAACGAGTCCAAACTGGTAAGACCGATAAGTAAATAAAACAGCTTCCCTGATAGACGCAGCGTTTAAAAAAAGTTATTATAACGTTTAAAGCAGCATTAAAACGTTTATTAAAAATTTCGTGTCGTTAGGATTGTTTGATTTTTAGATTTTGATATACTGCATTCATAAAGTTAGACATCTTTATCTTGATGAAAATTTAGCTTTACAGAGCTTGCTATAAAATAATCACCCACGCAATAAAAAAGAGATATTTTTTCATACACATCTAGCAACAAAAAAGTACGAAGACACAGTATCACGTCCGACGCGTGGACGCCGTCCAATTCTGCATGTCCCGGCAATTACGCCATGAAGCCGACCGCAGAGAATAAGCCAGCATCAACACTGTTTCAATCGAAACGTTTCAGCGACACTCCACCCGCCACCTCAAAAAACCCAACATTCCTCCTATACCCAAAAATAAAACCCCCGCCAATTTCCACCCCATAGTCACCCACTACCCACCAGAACCGTCAATCCCAGCGCATTCCCCATACCTCTAATAATAACCTCGGGCATTCCTCGCTCTCCTCACCCTTAGCTACGATCTACCGAGCCCGTCCACTTGGCCTTTGCTCTCGACTAAAGCAATTTACGATATATAAACGCGGCACTTGCCTTGTCTCGTAATTTTCCGGCCCCCGCGGGGGTGAGAAGCGGCCCCCAGTTTAACGAACCCACAAACGAGATGCCGCGCGTCTATCGCAAGAAAGGCTTATTAATTGGATAATTAGCGCTGCGCGGTATACAATCCATTAGCGGGAGTTCACGAAGCACTTCCTGGTTCTGCTCGTCGTCTTCGATGTGTGTCGCCTGCGAGCAGCTTAGGCTGGGCTCGTTATTTCTATATGAAAGTTAGATGAGTGGTTGAGTGCGAGGCGGGCTGAGAGGGTTTTGGGATTCGTTTTTGAGGTTATTTTGGGGAGGGCTTAGTTAGGGTGAGGAGGCGGGGTGTGTCTGCGTCGTTATGTGTAGGCGGGATTTTTGGTGGTGTGGAAGAATGGTTGCACGGTGTTTGTTAATTATTTTGACAGTGTTCGTAGTAATGATGTATATGAGCTAGATAAGTTGGCGGGTATGTTTTTATTATACGTTTTAGTACGAGAATAACACAGTGAAATGTCAGAGACATAATACTGTAATTTGGAGGTCGATATTTAAAATAAATCCAGCCCATATAATAAAACTGTGAATATAGTAAACCAATAAGTCTAAATCAATAAAGCTATATATACGAAAATATAATGTATGTACAAAATCACGCTAGGAATGTAAATAAAACTTTATTACAAAATCAATAGTTATACATAAAAAATTTAGACCACCGAATTCAATCCTTCTCATTCGCACACTCCCAAACATAACACAAAACTTGAATCTCCAAGCTAAAAATTCTTCCAAAACAAAAGCCGCAATAATAATCTATAATTACAGCCACACTCGCACCTAAAATAATTCTCACACTCACAGCAGAAGCATTTAGACACTCATTCTCCACGACCAGAAAGAACAACAACAACAAACCCTCTCAAATCTCTAAATCGAGCAGACGACGTCTAACACAAAAAACACTCGGGGTCACGTGACGCGGCTTTCCGGGGAACCGGAACGGCATCATCTTAAAGTCAGCTCGAAAATATGGAGCTGCAATAAAGGAGGCCGATATAGAAGGCAGGAAGAGGCCCGAAAGGCCAGGGCTATATGAGCGTTATGACGAAGCGTTAGCGTAAACGTGTTTACGCGGCCCACGCGTTTTCCCGAGGCGACGGCCGCGCCGGTTTTAGCTCTAATTCAGAAAGCGCGGGCGGATCGTCATATAGTTGTCTTCGTGAGCGCTTCGTCATTTTTTGCCGCGCGCGCGCGCCCAAAAGGAACGGATATTTTTATAATGACGCGGCGGGACTGTAGGGAACGGTTATTCGTTGGTGTCCTTTAATGTCGGGCCTCTTTTTTGAAGGTTGGTTTGGTGTGAGTTGAGGTGCTGGAGTGGTTGGAGGAATTGGATTATTTGCGGATGTGGTTTGGATTTTATAATAATGATGATGGTTATGGTTGTTGCTTGTTATATAATTTGGAGAGCGAGTTAGATTATTTATGTATTTTGGAGTTACGTTTGTCGTTTTTGAAATTTTGATTAATATCGATCGAAAACGTTTTAGGATCGTGAGGTGTGGGTAGCGGATTGATATCAAGTTATTTGTTAAATGCTGAAACGGACTATGCAAATTCACGGTATAACTTAAAAAAAATTTTTTAGACTAATTGAGATCTTAGGGAAATTAAAAAAATTATAATAAAAAATAAATGAATAAAACGAACAATGTTTTTCTAAGTTTCTATCTTTTTATAGGCAGATAGAATCGTTTGTTTTATGATCAAAAACTTGTTTCGTAGCGCTTCTAATAATCTTTAGTTTTCCCACTTATGAATGATTAGCCTGCAATAGAAAACTTAATGGGTCACAAATCACTTAATAAAGAGATGCTACTTGTTTTTACAATCAACTAAAATATGTTTAGTTCTATTTTGAATTGCTTAGTATCGTTAATACATCATGAATAATGTTTCAAACTATTCATGCATTACTTAATCAAACTTTATTAATACTTTACATGCAAGCATTTCTTCTGTGAATCAGTCCCAAATCTCTTAAATTATTAAAATCGACACAAAGTTCAAAACAAGCAATTCGCAAAAACTTTCCAACTTTCTCAATTTTCTCATTGATTCACAGAAGTAAATAACCAGAGTACAGTCAGACGCGCTCCCCCACCCTCCCAAAAACTCGCCAATCTTTTTCAAAATCATGACTAACAAACCTCGGAGCCCGCGCCAGCGAAATAATCGAACCCCGAAAAACCATTTCCCAGCGCTGACTCATCCATCCTCGAAACGTATACCATCCCGCCTCCCAAAACAAAACGCGCGACAAAAGAAAGCGTCCAAAATCGACAATAGAAACACACACACCACCACAACGCGCTACATCTCGTACTTCCTGGCACGACAATTAAATCGAGCCCGCGCTTCCTGAGCGAGCGATGCCTCATCGAGCATCAGAGCGATCTTTGGCCCTGGCGTGCCATTCCGAGTGGTTACGATGTGTATAGGTACACGAGCGCAAAATTCAGTGTCACTTGCGTAGAGTGGAATACACGTGGAGGTGTTGATTAGGGGGTTCGATTTTTCTGGATAGATAAGGCTGAGATGTTTGCGTTGAGGCGAAGGAAAATATTGTGGGTATTTTTTAGATCGTTTAGTATTGAAAATGTATAGCGTAGGTTTTGAAAAGGCGGCGTTTCGTGTTTGCATTGCGCGAGGCGTTTTTTGTTTCTGTCTTTGATCGCGATTTCGGAGCGCGCTCTTTTGATGTTTGTTGGAAAAACATCGGCGATCCGGCGATAAACAATTACCCAGCGGATTTCGTTTGTTGTTCGATTGAATAATTGAGCGAGTTTTTCATTCCCTTCCGTGTAGGCTAATCTAGAAATCTTCGGGGGATTCAAGGAATTCGCGTTCTTGATATTTGCATTAGCAAGATTTTCTTTATTCATTTGATCGTTCGATATTACGTATTTGGATAGTGCGCGAGTTTCTTTAGTGCGATGTGTATGAATAGACTTTGTTATTAAAATTTAACAATGTCAAATAACAACGTCGAAATAGCTTGAGGTATTTGTCATAGGTGAGTTCCTAATGGACTGCATGAGTTTTTATAAAAATAATCCATGACGGACGTGTTCAAAATATTCGTGGTAATAATACAAAAAAAGATAACTCAGAATTTAAGAACTTTTTAACATATATTGAAAAATTATTGTGCATTATTATAATAAACCCAAAAGCAACTAAATCGCTTTAATTCATTAAATCAAGACACCACTCTCATATCTCGATAAACTTTCAAACACCCACCCACTCAAACTCCCGTTAACGCACTTAAACACCACTGTTATCCAACGCTCAAAAAACACACTCGCAAGCCAATATCCAACCTAGATAAATCACCCAATTAGCACAAACAAGCTTGCGCCACATAACTGTCAAAAAAATAATACCCAAAAGTAAATCCGAGAGCCATTTCCCGAAACGGTCTCTCCGAGCCCATTAACTCACCGAAAAATACGCAACCGCCTCCCAAAGTACAAACACACACTCGAATTCAAGCCAGTCATGAGCACGCGAGTCTCTACATCTCGAGAGAAATGCAGGCTGCGTGAGAAAAAGTGTGCCAATGTCGCGTGTGTGCGAGAGAGTTCAAACTTGAGAGTCGCGCCTTTTCTGCCTGAGATGTATACGAGCGGCGCCAGCGATAATAGGGACAAGGGAGTCAGGCGAGGCGAAAGTCCGGAGTTGATCGTATGGGTTGCGGTGAGGTTTTGATGATGATGCGATTGTATATGTGAATGCGTTGGTTTGGGTGATGTATTGATAGTTATGTGTGTTATTACAAGGGTGTGAATCGAGTGGTAATTTATAGACTGATTTGAGATCGGTTATCTGGAAGCCGTGATTTGAATTTTTCGTTAGGATTTTCATGTTTTCTGGGGTGATGCTAATAAGCTACTTATTAAATTGGACTTCGGCTACATTTTGAACCAGTAAATCATTAATTTATTTCGAATAATTGAATATAAGAAACGAAACGCGTATAAATTTACGTATCTTAATCTGAGCACATGTTCCGCTGATTCAAGTGATATAATTGATTGATGACATAGCTCGCAGTCATCTATTACGCGGACAGACCTCAGGTAAATAAAAATCCTCTCTGACTAATATTAAAATCACGCCGGGCATTAGTTGTCTTCTCAGAAATAAAACATATTAAGTTCAGCGGCTCCAAGCTTCTAAGCGATCGCAGCATAAATAAAACCCATTGTAAAATTTGTCGAAAATCCTCTAGCACATACACACACCCAGCTCTCCTCCTCTCCCCCTGTACCAAAATAAATATCCACTCAAACCCGAGTCAATCCTTCTCCCAGCCCCGCCTGCCTCTCCTCTAACTCAACGCACCGAAAATAGCACCCGACATCTATTATTACTAAAAAAAAGCGAATAAAATTCTTAAAACACCCATGACGCTTAAATAGTAAACAAAAGAGACGTCAGCCAGTACCCATTCACGCTCATAGTCCAAGGGCCGGCCGAAAATCTCGACCGATCGCGAAGTTTCGATCTCGTTTCGATTCTCTTTTCCCCCCCTCGCTGTTACGGTGACACACTATAATAACGCGTGGGAGAACTCGACTCTACTCGAGCCTGACGTCAGCCACGGTAGGCCCGAGAAAGAGAGTCAGGATCGATCCAACGACGCGTCAGCGTCGCTGGCTTTATATGGGCCTCTTGGCCGACCTTTTGCTTCGCTAAGAGAGAGAAGGATGGCATCTTGGGTTATTGTCTCCATGCCGCTTTGATGTCGCGCTGACGCGGACGCTTTCCTTGCTGTACGTTTGTAGGCTTGGGTTTGTATATGCGATTATGGATTGGTTTACGAGGGATCGATCAATCAGTCGATTTTTTTGGGGTTATATAGAGGCGTAATGGTTTTGAAGATAGAGAATAGGAGGGAAGATTCTGGAAGGAAATTGAGATATTAGAAGGGAATCGATGTGTGAGCTTTTCGCTATTAAGCCTGATTGGGAGCGGCCTTGTGCAGCGAATGCTGGATCGAGTGATTCATTATAAAATGCCAAATTCCAAATTAAGAGCTGGGGTAGCGTTGCGCAAGTGTCCAGTTTATTAATTGAGACCGGTTTTAATTGAATTGAAGCTGCGAGAAATTAATGTTTTGAAAAATGTTTGGTTTAATATATCGATAAGTCGGTAGCTTTGAAGAGTTGATCTTTCAGAATCGTATGATTACTCTATACGTCAGAAAAATCAAGCTCTTATCTGTTAATAATTAATTATTAGCTACAAGTTGATATAATTTAAAAAGTTTATGGTAAGAAGTAGGCTCGCGTGTGATCGTTAAAGTTGTCTGACCAGGTTCGACTAGTATCTACTTTGATCTACATCATAAATGCTTTAATTGACATGTAATAAAGTGAACTCAAAATGTTGCATGAGAGGTACGACGAAAAATACGTTATATTTATCAACATTCTAATTCTGTACCGTTTACTTAATCAAACAGTATTAAGTTAGTGAATCCAACATTTTCCCATGCATTATGTAATTCTCATCATATACCCTGTATTTTGCAAATATCGATTCTCCCCTTAAAGCTACCAAACCTTAGAATCTCGATACAATAAATCATAAACCCTTTTCTGATCTTTCATTCAGAAACCATTCCACCACAATACCTCACTCAATCTCGAAAAAGCCCGATTAATAACCATCCCCTCCTCATCATCGAATCACCGAAAGCCGCTCTATCAAGCGCAAATTAAATTAAATCTCTGACTCATTAATATCCCTCACCCCCACTCCCCAAAAAACGCAAACAAAAATAAAAACCAACTCGATCTTTTTCCTCTCGCGCTCACTACATGCCGGATTACGCGATCAAGGATATATATCTCAACTCTCCGTCAACTGCTCTGCAGATACATATACTTGACCTTCGAGGCGCGAGCCACCCACGCCACACAGCTCGTCCCGGTGATGTTTACACCTGGCGGCGCGACATCGATTCTTTGGATATATATCGTTAGACGATCGACACATCATGTTGATGATTATATGGAATTGCGATTATTGCTTGCTATGCGATGACGATTCCAGTTACCGCCGTTGGCTTTTTGCTTTCCGCGCCGTGGTGATGTTCCCAAATCCGGCGAGAATCGCAAGCTTATGGCTTTTTTCACGGCGTGAGTCATGATTACGCTGTGCCTCGAGCGCGCGAAATTGGCGATGGGAGAGTAAGCGAGTGTTGTGTGGTGTGATTAAAATAAAGTTTTTGGAAATTCCTTTATTTTTGTTTTTTTTTTGTTAAGGAAGTGGGTGGGTATTTTTTTATACTGTACTGGCGTTTATATTTTTTTTCTTAGAGTGAAATGTTTAGAGCTACGCGAACGTTACTTCTGATTTATTAAGGTGTTGTTTATTACTGAAAATAATTTTTATGGCAGTGATTATCTTATATATTGAAAATGTTCGCTAAGGCAGTTTAAATTTCTTTTATATTTTCTTCAGGCGCTCGCGAAACTTTCATGCCCGTGATTTACATCGGTTCTTAATTTATTTCAAGCTAAAGTATTTCATGTTTTATGCAATTTACACGTTTCAAACATGTCATAAATTTAATGTCGCCGTAATTATTTTTTAAGTAGATCACCTATATCATAAAAAATGAAATGCACAGCAACAATATGCGCATATTAATTTGTCGTACGTAATACGTTTATTTTTAAATGTTCATCATATTTCCGACGATTAAAACTGTAAAATACTCATTCCATATCTAAATAAAGATAATCTTTTAAATAAAAAACAGTACATAATCCTTTAACACCGGCAAACTTACGTCAACAAAATCAAAATCCCGCACTCATCAGAAAACGTCAAAAAATCTCCTCAACGGCGCCAAAAACCAATGCGTTCAACTCGTCGCACATACGTTCACCACCCCGAGAGCGAAAGCGTCGCGGCTGTCTCGAATTTTCCTCTGCGGGCTAATAATAAACGCGGCCCGCGCGCCGGGAGTGAGAGAGAGAGAGGGCTAAGAATCTCGCTAGATCCGCGCGCCCGATGTTTTTTCAAGCATTAAGGGGATTCCACGCCGAAAATTTTCGTCTGCTGCGCGCGTATGCGCTGATTAATTGGGACACCGCTGATTGGAATGCTTAGGAGGGGAAGAGTCAGTGTTGGCTGGATTTTTTTTTCGATATCGAAGTCGGTTTTGATATTATTTTGTTGTGTATGGATTGAGATAATGTATGTGTGTGTTGTTAGAGGAGTAGGGCGTTTGGAATTCGATATAGTGGAATTGTGTGATCAGCGATTTTTTTATGTTTGAGAATACCAGGGGTAATTACTTATTATAGATGTTAATACAATGTTTATAAAAATAAGTTATTATTTATACTTTAGATTTTTTTTTTTTAAGTAAGCTGGATTGTGCTGTACATGCAGTTTTCATCACTTGAAGTGATTGAATTTAAGTGTTTATTCAACGACTTTCAACCAAACTTATCATACAAATTTTAATCTTTATAATTTTCATTTCCTAGTGATTATTAAGTCATTCATCATTTTCGTGAATCAAAACGAGATTTAGCTCACACAATCCCTATACTACCTGACTTTTAAAACTACTCAACAAAAAATCATACTTAAAGAGCCATCACTCATCCTCCTCATATCAATCCTAACCTCACCCAATCAGCAATTCCAACGTATCCCGGCACCGATTCAGAATGAAAAATCAAGCGAAGCCGGATGTGCAGGCGGCCGCGTGACAAGAAATTTGACTTTGACACTCGCTTATAGTCCGCCGCGGCGCAACAATAACACAGGCCGCTCTGACATTGATCCTGACTCTCTTTCGGCCTGTTGGCCCGACAGCCGCATTGATTTCGATCGCTCGATTATTTATAGCACCGATGCGAAGAATATAGATGCATATATAGCTACTTACAGCCTGAGCTTTCGGCTCTCTTCCTCGTGCTGAGCTACTGAGCGTGTATGTGTGTACGTAACTAGTGATGGATGCGTCTTTTGACAGTGTAACTCGATAGTTGGGATTCAACGGTTTTTGAATTTTTGTTGAGGGT
>JAPYZA010003295.1:0-15426 GCA_030522685.1 Eupelmus azureus | reverse complement strand
TGTCAGGTAATCTATGTATACGACTTTGTTGCAGAGAGCTCATCCCCGAGGCCGTAAGCTCGACGTCGACCCAGCCTTGCGTGATGATAGCCGGACCGACGGCGAGCACGGCCCAGTCAGCGATAGCGGCGAGACGGTTCGCCGGCTGGCGCGCGGCCGGCATGAGCAACCGCGAGTACGTGCGCTGCCCCGTCAGGCAGCCGGCTTCCGTCGAGGAGAGGTGAAGACTCGGCGAGCATATATCTCTTATCTATATAGCTCCATCATTATCCGCCACCCCCATTTTCCTCCCTTTCTATATTTAATCTTTTAACAACAGTCGTCTCTGTCTCGCTTTCACTTCTGTGTTTACTGTTGACTATTATGCGTTTGCGCTATTATCGAATTGTTTACGGTAATTTTCGTTCTTGATATTATTCTTTGGTTTATTTTCATTTTCAGTTACGTCACCACGTGCCTTTTATTGTTATTAGTGTGTATTATTACTGCGACTTTTTGTTTACCTATACATATAGTTTCACCTTATTTCTTCTGTTGCATATTTCGATTTATTCAGTTTATGTTAGCTGTCATTTCAATCAAATTTTTTGAAGGAAATGACGTTTAATTGATTTTCTTTTATAATAAAAATATATTTGTAAAATGTTTAATACAACTATTTTGTTTAAAAAATTTATTCTGATAATTTTAAACTTTCATGATGATTCACGATGTTTTAATTAAGTTCATTTACCATGTTTAACGAGATGGGTTAGGGTCAACAGTTTAATGATATCGATTCATAATTATATTTACAGCAATAATAATCATTTATATATATACTTATATATGAGATCAAATATGCCGTTAATCATTTGTTAAAAATCAAAGTTAAAAAGAGTGAACATGTTCATAATCTATGTTCCTATAAATCGCCAATATCCATTTCAAGATTCATTATACATTTATGCAAATAATAATGATACTTATAAATATTATAATATTCATATCTATGTAATTATCTTATCGACGTACATTTTTTTATATATAAACTGGGTACTGTCTGTAGGTTGTTTTATTTTTGATTTTTAATTAAAATAATTTACTTTATACTACCGTGATTTCAATAAAATTTCGATATTGTTAGCAGAATGTCATCGAACCATATACTTTAAATTTTCATAAATATTTCTTATTAAGTGATACATGGTATCCATATCTATAATATTTAATAATATTAATCAATTAAACACATTTCTACGTGCAATTATAAAAAGTCAGCTTGAATTTGCACATTGATTTCATAATGCAATTACTTTTATTTTATTTTTATAATATTTTTATGCTATTTTGAATGGCAAGTGAAAAAGAATTACATGTGCAAGTGCTTTGAAATAATATCCACAAATATGTCAATATTTTTTAGTATTTTTCATTAGCAAAATGTCACGTGTTGTCATTGATGTTGTTATTTCGTCGCAGTATGTGGCGCAATTCCCAAAAGATGAGAAGTAGTCTTTTTTAGGAGTCTTCCAAAAGCTTTTGAAAGGACGTAGGCATTATATGGTCAATAGGTAATATTGTGTATGAATGTTCCATAAAAAAGAACTTTTTATTATTCTTTTTTTGTTATTGATGTATCAAATGTTATCGATAATATTTGATGTTTTTTAAATATCATATGCTAATGTTAATTGTTACCACAAATTTACAAAATCTAAAATTAAAATTAAAAAATCGTATAACAACGTTAAACACTATCAATGTTGATGTTAATATATTATTTATTAATGTTTATGCATCATAAGTCTACTATGTAGGTTATATTGTTGTTGACAACGTCAATTTATTGATATTTTTATGAGGCGCTGTCGATTAACTTTACCTATTTGAATTTACGATGTGCCCACGTCTAAGCTGAAAATTATTATTGTTTCTTTCCAAAATCGAAAAATATTTCACATAATTATTTTAATATAAAAATAGATTCAATTTTATGAAAATATTTTTTGTTCTTCATGGTAAAATAGCATCACAAATTATTTTATAAAAATTTAAAGTCTTTTGCATTCTGATATTGTACACAAAGATAAATGGAAAAAAACAATTTAATCACAATGAAAAATGTTTTAGAAAAATTACAATAAATTCATTATTTGTTGAAATGTAAAACATAAAATTAAAGAGAGTAATGTCTCTATAAAATGAACATTAAATTATTAAATAATTTTTCTGAAATTATTTTCTTTGTGCATGATGATATGATTGTGCAAAGTGTGTATGTTTGTTAATATTATTTCTCAAACGCAAAGGTACCTTATTGTTTTAACGTACGCCGTGCCAATCGATGTATATTTATATGATGTAATGCCATTTACCTATATAATTAAACAACGAATCTTGTAGTTGCGTTATAGAGCACGCTCGTTATTCAATGCCTTTTCATTTTACGATTTTGCTGCACGTTGCTGTACGCAAACTAATTATCAAATGTGAACATCACTTTAGTCGAGAAAATTAACTATTTCTTTATAGTATTTATGTATTATCATTGTGAATTGTGAAAAGAACTTGTCATTATCAGTGTACTACTGGAGATAGTTTTATAATGATTGATACTTTTTATTACAAAGATTATTGAAAATAGGTAATTAATGTTGGAATCTGTGAAATGATCAATTTATGAAAATAGAAACTATAATAAATTCTAATATAAGTGAATTATTGAATTTATTTTCGAAATAATTAGACTAAGTTATATATAAAGAAGTACTGAAATATATTTATGGATTTTACATATTATTTAAGAAAATAAATTGTTATCGCTGTCATACAATATTTTAAAAAATTATGAAAATAATAAATATTATCCTTCTTAAACTTCTGAACCGATTAATAAGGTGAAAAATTACTAGACATTTTTATACGGTTTGTCATCTACAAGAACTAACTGATTTTATGAGAAATTAAAAATTATCGAATTAGTTGATTTTGCATAGAAAAAAAATTCAAGCAATTTTTCCTCCATTCAAAATCAAATAATTTCTCTTGGTGTTGATAATTTATAAAATTATCAAAATTGAAATTTTTGTCAAAATGTTACAGTTTTAACGTATTACTAAAAAAAAATAATAAAAAAACAATCGTATCTATCCTGATCAAATCATTTCTTCTTGCTCATGATAATAACATATTAATCACACAAAAACACAGTATAAATTTCCATTAATCGGAAATTTTCTCGACTAAAGCTTAACATCCCGACATCCAATTGAAACGTCAAACCCAGCCGACGCATCGCCTCCAAACAGCCCCAGCCAGCTTCCTCCAAGCACCAAACTGTGAAACGTCTACCCTCTCCTCCCACATCCTCCCAAAAGAAAGCTCCCGCGGCTGTGCTTGTGCGAACGCGCCACTGCCTGTTTGTGTCTCTCTATACATCGCCAAAATAAAAAGCAGCCGCAACTCGCAATCAGCAATCAATCTCTATGCACACATCTATCAGCCCAATCACCAAAATAACAACCCAAAAAAGCGAGCACTGTCAACTATATCCCTTACGCACGTAAAATTCGTGCGTCCGTGCAGGTGTTACAGGCGGTCCTGCGAGCTGGCCGAGCAGCTGCCGCGCTGCTCGCTCCCCGGCGCGAGTCGGCCGCCACCCCTGGTCCATCATCACCACCGGCGTCACGACGGCATCGAGCGTCACGCGCGCAGCTGCGAATACGCGCGGCCCCGCAGCAACGAGCACCAGCAACAGGAGATCCAGCAACAGCAACAGCAGCAGCAGCAGCCACAACACTTTGGCCTGCCGATCCTGAGCGTCTCGGAGCCGAGCCCGCCCGACGAGGTGGACAGGGCCGACGACTACTTGTAGGGTTTGCTCGCCGGGGGGGACTCGTCCTCGGACTCCCCCGCGCCCTCACCCTTTGCCAAGGAGCTCCTCGTTTAACTCGTGATATGAACTGTCTGCGCGTCGTCGTGCGGGTTCGTGCTTGCGGCTTTTCACCCACGGGGATTTCTTTGACAGCGCCGCCCTTCTTTCTCCTCTCCTCGTTATCCCGGAGCCGAGTTTTTTAGGACTTGAGACAAGCTAATAAGGCTCGGGATGTGAAAGCTCGCTGAGGTGATACGCGCTTATGTGAGAGAGGACACTTTTACGCAGGTAGACAGTGCCGCAGCTGTGTTTTTATATAAGGGTGCGCTTTAGGCGCGCTCCCTCGAGCATTAGCGAGCCGGGGAGAGAGAAAGAAAGGGAGCTCAAGTGGCGAGGGTAAGAGTACTTACTCGAGGACTTGTACGATTAAGCTGATGCGTTCCGTACCGAATTAAAAAGGCATCGAACCGAGACTCTTGGTCTCTTTCCAGTTCTAGTGACGTTCGCGTGCAACTCTCATTTTTATACGTGATCTTGGATCTGGATTCGATTTTATTATTCTTCTGTATCTTTAAGATTCCTATTAGTTTTGTCGAATAAGTTGTTCTAAGACTTTGTTTCTCGATTCAAAGACAGGTAATTTTAAGGCTTTGTACAGTAATTATATATACTAACGATACATAAGTAAATAGTGTTAGGTGTGTTTGATGGATCAGATTGTGTACATATTAATATAAAAATATGAATTACAAACGGCGTGTAAGTTGTACATTCTTTTTAATATTATCAAAACTCTGAATACGCCAAGTATCGTTTTCAAAATTGTTACGGCTACAATACAGTCTCTTTGGAGCACGCGAATTCTTAACCATTAAATTTTAAAAATGTATCGTACAAATCTCTCAATAAAGTTTCGCAAAACTCACGCAATCGCCACATGAAATTACGTATAAAAATGACCGTTTCCATTCGAAACTCATCGCGCCATTTATTTTTCACAACTACAATATTACCTCTACAAAAGCGTTCTAGTTTTAACCACAAAGAGAAGGAGAGAGAACAAAAAAAAAGCGAGATACAGACACAGCGAAAGAGCAAAGCAAGCATAATAACAACATCGCGGACTGCGTGAGATTTCATTTAGCGTGTAAGTAAGTCGTACATGTGTACATTCTAGTCCCGAGGAGAGCAAGTGTAATAGCAGAATGTCCGAGTGAGAGAGAGAGAGAATGAGAGTAGCTGCGTCCTCTTTATAAGGGGGACGAGAGAGCGCGATAAGCGCGACGCGATTAATAGATAGGGCGCACGAGCTGCGCGCGCGCAGTGCATAAACACACTTATACATAGAGCGGCACCTGGTGCCGGCAAAAACTTTGCCTACGTATATACGCGCCGACTCGTCGCGTACCGAATATCTATGAAACCGTCCGACTAACTACTATATACCTTATCGGTGGACGCGGAGCGGCTAGAGCCGAGCTCTGTAATTGCGAACGGCCGCGATTTCATGAGGTTTGTTGACCCCCTTTTGTTCCAACTTTAAGCTACTAGAGCGTTGACTTTCTCGCTTCGAATGGCTTCATATTGTTTTCTTTATTTTCTTTTTGTCGGGGCTGTAGATCGAGATTTGGGAGAAGAATTAAAGTTGATTAAATTGCGCGGGGTCGTGGCTCTGGCGAGGCTTAAGTAGAATGAGGCAGGCAATGGTAAGACGCCGCGTGAGAAAATATTTTTCAATTACTTCAACGAAATTAATCCTCCTTTCTCATGATTTTCCTCGGATGAAATTGTATAAACTGTTCTACAAAGTGTTATATACATGCAGCTATACCTTTAAAGCCAGAAATTTAATATTGCCTGCGCGAAAATTTTTCAAAAGTAATTTTTACAGCAAAATCAAAACGATCGATTCTCATAAAAAATTACCATAAAATTCACGTACCCAAGAAATGTAATTACAGAGCAAAGCCAACGTTCGAGCGCGTTCATCCATTTTCGTATTAGCCGTGTACATAAATGTACAAAACTATATAGCGAGCGGTCGCCTATATACACCCCCGTGTATAATTTTCGTCCGGGACGCGCGCTCGCCCGTAGCGCGTAATGTAAAAGAAAAAAAAACAAAATAAAAAAAAAACGTGTCACGTATACAAAAGGCGAGCGCACCTCCCGCGTCTGTCTTTTTAAAACCACATACCTTTCGTGCCGTCGCGCGTACACGCATAACAGCGGGGGCAAAATATACAGCAAATTCTGGGAACAATGGAAAAAAAAATAAACGACGTACGGTCTCACTGCGGCGAAGATACTATAGCTCGAGGATATCTGGGGAACGCGGCTGCGACGCCACCAAGGGAGGAAAAAAATAATCAGACGAAACATTAAAATATATATAAAAGCTCGGGCTGCTCTGCACGCGAGTGATTTAGCGTCGCGGGCGAGAGCAGCTGGTGCAGCGCCGGCCTGCAGCGGGCAGTTTTGCCGCGCGCCGTTTTTGCGGAAACGTTTCAGACCGAGAGCTGGGTGATTGATTGCGGAAGGAAACGGACGTTTTCAACCTTCTGCACGTTTGCTCGTGTATTTTTTTTTTCTTTTTTTAATATGGGTGGTTTCTGCGATTTAAGAAGGCTTCTTGTTGGTTACTTTTACAATGGATGTTGGAGCGGAATGTTTTTTTTAAGTGTTTCTGCGATTCTTTTGTTTCGCCGCGTATTGATGTTTTATTTTAGTAACTGTACTTATGGTTCGTTTGTTTATTATTGTTTTAGCTTCGAGAATTTTGTTTTAGTAGACTGGGAAATATAAAAACGAGGTCAATAATAATTCTTAGTTTTACTTTTCAACTTTATTTTTAAATTGTTTACAAAGCATAATAAAGTATTTATCGTTCAACGATTCTTTTATTTATCAAATCTTTTTACAGAAGAGAATTTTTAATTGTTTTTTAAAAATAATTCCTTTATTAAGGAGATTCAAATTTTATGTACGCTCATTTCCTTCAGCAAGCAATTACTGTTATTTCATTTAATTGGTCTCTAAATTGCAGCTGATAACGATTTATTCGATAAAATTCGCGCGACTTTTTATCAAGCGTTTCAATCAAATAAAGAACCGAAATTGTAGAAATCGCGTGCGCTAAAATCGTTTGGAACGTTTCCGCATACGTAAAAGCATCGAAGAGACACGCGGTCACTTTAAACGATTCGTGCTCAAATTACTCATTTCTAATTTTTTATTCAAAAGTAATTTTAAAATGTATAAGGTTACATACATAAGCATGACATTGTCAGTATTTGTAATTTTCTCAGTACGCACTCTCTACTTTTGCCGAGTTAAACAAATTGAATACGCAAGCATCGTGTAAACATACAATTGTCATGCTTAAATCGTCAATTAATGCGTGTTACGAGAAGGACTATTAATTGTCTTCTGAACGTCACTGTAAATAGATTGCATCTTCATCAGTATATTAAAATTCATTATTAAAATTGAATCGTCGCAGAAACGGACCCCAGATTTCTCTTGCAGGCTTTAGCCTAACTAGACGCGGCCATACCGACGTTATAGGATATATCTACGTAATAAATACACACAGCGGATACAAGGAATCGCGCGTAACGCTCATCGTTCGCTTAGCCGAGCAGAAATTTCCCATGGGTTCGTGATTGAGTGCGCGTCATTACGAAAATACCTAGATTACTCATCCTAAAAGACAAATTTATCTCTTACGAAGTAAGAATAAAAATAAACTGTTCAAATTCAAATTTCATTTACAAAAAGCAAAATGTTGTTTCCCTCACAATCGAGAAAAAACCTTGGTAATTATAGAAAAACGCTAAAAAAGCCAGGTGCATCATCAATCTTGCATGATATTTGTCAGGCGCGCCTCGCAACCAGAAACTCTCGCAGCCCCGAGCTTGCAGACTAAATTCCTCTCCCAACGCCGGGAAGCGAGTGAATATTTCATACACCCAGAACAGCAGCAGCAGCGACGGTCGGGAGTTACAAAACAATCCGCCCAATTGAATTTCTGCTCGGTGGTTAAGACGCGAGCTCGGCGTTACATGCATTCGTCCCATATGTAAAGAAAAAAAAATTAAAGTCGAATCGATAGCGTAACCTTAACTCCCTTTTCGCATACACATGTTATATGTATATATATACTCGCTCGCGGCTAGGTGCAGCGGGAGCGCATCTCGCATTCCGCGACCCATTGATCCGTCTACGTATCGTTCCCCTCTCTACATTCGCATATACAGACGCGCGTGTATATAGATTCGCGTGTGGACTTGCCTGTGCCTACGTCTGGGCTGCGGCTCGGTTTGCATAAACATGTATATACGCGCGCGAGCGATTGTCTTGACGAGCGAGGAGTGCGCGCTGTTGGATTTGATTTCCCTTGGTTCTCGATGGTTAAATTGACGATGGGTCTTTGGAAAATTGTAATGATTTTTTTTATACGTACGAGTAATTTTTTTTTATAATGAATTAGAAAATGTTTAAAATGATGACTGTTGATTTTAAATAGATTTGGTTTTACACTTAAAATTGTTTACAAATTACAAAAATTCGAATATGCAACGAAAATAAGTAAATATTTCAGCCGACTCGTCCAAAAGTCAATACTACAAAAACCGCACTCCTATCGCTCGTCGATCACGTAACCCGTAAATACCCCCAAAAACATTGCATATCACGAATCGACAACGTATCACTAACCCCAATCCTGTACCTTCTCATCCCTCCCACCCATCATCGTCCATTGTAGATAAACATTCTCGGTGTACATCCCTCGCGTTATCCATTTCCGCGCTTTCCTTTTTTTTTCTGTCCGACTCACGCGCTGCAAACAAAACGTCAATCGCACGCGTACGAAACAGAGACATTTGCGTAACGCGGGAGATTAAACGCGCCATTCCACCGGTTTAAGGAAATGCCTCTTGAGAAAGGACAATATGCACATGGCAGCTTTGATTTTACGCACGCGATGCCGGAAATGTGCACTGGGATTTTGCTACATGGTCTTGCGCGTGAACTGAAAATTGTTGGAGTTGGATAAATATGTTGACTGTACGTTGGCTTTCGCGGGAATTAAGACAAGTTGGGGCGCGCAATTGCGCGCTGACTTGTTTGCGAGGCGAGTTGGGACGTTATTTGCGATCCAATTGGCGATGGTGCATGTGCGCGTGAATAGGAAAAGTTTACTGATGAGTGGGAGTACCGTGAAAAGCAGTTTTTCGAAAAATGAAACTGTGGAGCGGTCGAAATTTACAACGTAATAGAAATTTAAATGCTATTGCATAAATAAAAATTAATCCTATGTTGTTAAATACAAACGTCAGTTTGGTCCTTTTTTTATATACGCATTGCGCGTAGCAAGACCTTAAAAAACCCAGTGCACGTTTAACAAGTATTATTGGAAAAATGGATAAAAACTCTTAGCGCTAAAAAATTTTTTGATTCGTGGAATAAATTACTTATTAAAAAATAAATATTAATATAATAATAGACTATAAATGTTAAGGAAGTTCTATTTGCAAAATGGAAAAAAAATGTGAAATACTGACGATACGCGCTACATGTGTCCCGTACATGATACATACCGGACTTTATTACCGACATAAAATGATGCAAATGACGTACTGCATTTTTTCATCGCTTCGAAAGAGCGTGGTAAAAATTTTAACATTTTTCATTGGATATGCGATCGTTTGCCAAACATGCTCAATTGCAAACTTTATTTCTTAATAATAATTTTAAATTGAGAGTAACAATTATTAAACGTATAAAAAAAATGTAATTATTCTTTTACGCGACAAAACGAGGAAATGTACAGATATTTTTACTATAAGAATAATCAACGATTGTCTATCTTGAAATACTCAATTTTTAACGGTTGCAAAAATAATTATTGCTTGGTAGAGCAGGGTTTAAATTAGACTGTTAGTCATTGACGATCCGTCAATTTTTTCCATGGTGTTTATAAAAAAATATAGTTTAAGCTATTAAAATCGCAAAACAGTTCATAATTCTTTTTTTGATTCATTCTACTTTGATTATTGCAATATAAGTATCAAATAAAAAATACACCATATCGTCATTTTATACGGACAGTCGACCAATATTCATCAATTATAACTACTATTCACGTAGCATACGAAAATCACAAAATTAATTTTAATACAATGAACAATTTATAAGACTTTACGAATTAATGCTCATATCTATATGTAGCAACATATACAGTATGTATAACATTTTTTCGATTTTCTTGACTATTTACAACGAAGTCCATCGAGTTAATAATGTAGTCGTTACGTCGATGTATAAACGTGTCTTTCAACTATCGACATTGTTAGATCGACGTCCACAAATATAAATAATACTAGGTATGATTCCAATATAGAAATAAAAGTGCATTGATGTAAAACAATCAAAAATATTTTACTTTTTTTTATAAAATAAAAATTATTTCTTAATATTTTTTAAAATAATTTTTAAATTTCTATTTCATTAACGTTTGTTGTGATAGCCAAATAAAACGTATCAAATGATCTTGGAGTTAAATTTAAGATCATTTTAATTGTTTTATTTTTGCTTAATTGTCTTGTTTACATGATGATCCAATTAAGTACACTGTATTGAGTAGTTTTTTAAAATATGTTCTATTTATATACTTTTGTAGTGGAGAGTTTTACATCAATAAACGCGATAAATATAAAAACATAAATTGACGAAATACCTTTAAAAATACCAAATAAAGTTAAGAAAATTTTCGATGCCTCAGTACCAATATTAACTTACAAGTTTACCGATTTTGTGAATTTAAATGATTACCTATTAGGATTCTTATAGAAATAATTATAAAAGACCAAATTAAAATTCTTTAAAAATTAAAGAAATTGTGTCTCAAATCATATTATACATAGAATTTAGATATTAAAAGTTCACAAGGGAGTCTGGTAAAGAGATACTTATACCTTTTAGATTTTTAAGTATGTTTTTCAATGGTCGGCTTATACAGTCTATTGACTAAAAAAATGCAACGGAAAAATGTACATTGTATGTATCAGTGACAGTCTAAAAAAACGTTTTACCAATCTTGTATTTTATACTTGATTAAATAAGTGCTAATAATAGTTTATTATTATTTATAAATCTAAAAGCAACAATTTATCAAGGATTTTACCACGTAAATAAATAGAGTATTAATTTTTTTTAAATTGTCGAAACAAATGGGGAAAACTGTGTAACAATATGTAATTGATTAGGGTTATAAAAAAATGATGTTTAGAAAGTTATCGAAAGGCTAAGAATTTCTCATAATATATGTAAATGAAAGTTACAATACATGTTTATAATAACAGATTTTAAAAAAGTGCACTGTAACTATAAAACCAAAAGCTGTAAAAATATTGCTCAAGGAAAACTAATGTACTTACGTCAGCAGATAAAAACTATAACAAACTATACCAAATACGGAATTCTCATATTAAATTAAAAAGCTGTAAAAATTTCATAAAAAATGTGCGCACTGTTTGTTACTTAAATGTTAACAGAAAAATGTAAAATCTATTTTTCTCCGGTACATGTCGTAAATGTTATACAATAAAATGCAGGGTTGGTCAAACTACTATTATACACTATCATATTTATTTGTTAAATAAAGGCTATTTTAATCTGACAGTTAATAATAAATGAAATATTAATATCATATGTATTGATTGTATAATAACTGTCGATTATATACTTTGAGAAATAATAGCTGTCTGATTTACTCTGTATAATATACATGATAAACGCAAGATCATGCAAGTGTCAGGTTAAGTCGAATAAATCGAATTAATGTTAAAAATTTAATGCTCAATAGCAAGCAAAAGAAATAAATTTTTATGCTCTTATAAATTCTACTTTAGATTTATGTTGTTTACACAGACTCATACTATTAGACAGGGACTAATAAATATTGATTATTTCTTTCACTACTGCTGGGATAAATATAAAGTCGCATTAGGATGGTTACTTCGCCTCACAAAACAGTCAATTCAAAAAATTCATAATATATAACTTTAGTGAAATGATAATACGCGAACGTACGCGTTTGGTGCTAATTTATTGTACAGTCTCTACTATTTTAATGTTATAACATTAAACTTGCTATTTGAACGTGCTAGATGCATTTGTTAAAATAAAAACTCCTATTTCTACAAAAGATTTTTTAATTAGAAAAATTAATTTATAAAAATATGCGCTATTTTATCAAAAAATAAACTATTTAATCTATAGATTCTGTTAAATTTCTGACTATATTTTGTCACTTTCAGAGCACTCATTGATAGATAAATATTTCTAAATAGTTTTTACTAACTAATCTGTACATGTCTAAAAAAAACAATTCTAAATATAACTCCAGTTGTACTCACTTTTAAAATAACTACTTGTTAATTATGTGAGTTATAAAAAGTGAATTTACTAATTATGTACACCAATGAAAATAAGAAAAACTTTCTAGTAAAGCTAAAATATTTCAAACGATTCTTTACTGACACTTTTTCACGGGACCAAAGCGAATTCGACGGTATGATGTCTAGGGGTTTCCGCTCAAAAAAACCTTAAGATTATCAAATTTCGTCAACGAATAATAATAATAATGTATATCATTTGTTATCCGATTAAAGTACGACGACCTTACGAACGGACAAAAGAAATCTTACGCATAAAATGAGAAAAACTTTAGTTTAAGAATTAAATTGGGTACTAATGCAGAGAGTAAACTAGTCAATGTAAACATAACAAAATACTTAAGAGTTTTTATAACTTAATAAAAGTTTTTAGTATCCCGGGGCTTGTCCTATCAAAAAAAAGAGACCATTTATCGAAACGTACTAGAGAGGTATAAAATAAAGAAAACATCATAAAAGAGCCGAAAATCAAAGGCACCCAGGACAAAGAGCATTGAAAAGTCCGATCTCGCCGACGAGCACACCAGACATCGCAGGAACCTCACGCGCGAGGAATCCCCAATTGGCTCTGACTGACTGCAATGTCGGGCTATACACACCTTCGACACCTCGCGAATACGTAGAGAACCGGCTCCAATAAAGAGTAGGACAAGAAAAAAAAAAGAAGGAATATTCGCCGCTGGCTCCGATAGACGAGACAGACAGACGGCCAGGGCGAGGAGCGAGTGTATCGGTGACGTAGGACCTTGCACGTGGTGCATCGAACGGGCGCACATATTGATTACGTCGCCGCGGCTCGATCAATTATTCAAGTGGCTATTCAATGAAGTCCGACGTCGCTTTGCTTCGAGCCGAGAGCCGGCGCACAGGGAAAAGTCTGAAGGTCGAAAGACTTCTGAAAATCGAACTGCGAACAACCCTTCACTACCAATTATATGTCAGCCCCGCCGAAGCTCTCCGGCGTTCTATTCTCTTTTTTTTCGGCTTTATCCGTTCTTTCTTCTGATCTCTCGACGTCGACGCGCGTCTCTGTCTCTCTGTGTGTAAGTGCGGGATAAGGTATGTGTCCCGCAAGGTCTGTTCGCGTAGCGATGAGAGAGTTTTCGTTAAATCTTGTACAGGTATATAGGTATTATGCGTTTAGTAATACGATGGTTTGCTCGACAATGGCTGAGTCGAACTGTGTATATTTAATATTAAGTTATCGTTAAAAGAATCTGAATAAGGCAGCCTATTTTAGATATTACCATGAGAGATGGGGGTATAACAATTGCTTCTTTACTTCTTAAAATCCTGTAATGATTCACGGTTAAGCGAGACGATGTAAATACACAGACTTGCCTTGCACTTAAAATTCGGCGCACGGCGAAACGGCGAGAATCTATCAAACGATTATACCTGATGAAATAAAATATGAAAAGAGAGCTAGCCTTATATATCTCCTAGAACTTTGACTTCATGATGCTGTGGTACGTATGTAGGAAGATCATTAATGTAGATTGAATGATTAACTTCCTTCGGCGATCAACTAGCCTTAAGAGCCTTATTATAATTCTAGCAGTTCCGTAGATTGTTATCCGCTTCTCTCCCTCAGTAGATCAGAGCCCTTTGTAGAATCTTGATCGAGTTAACCAACACGTCAAGCCTATTAATAATTAACGTAGCGCTAATCTATGCACTGAAGAATGTAGCTTTGTAAATTAAGGCGATAATGCACCCGTGCGGGATCCTTGGATTGTACGAAGGACTCGGAGCTTTGTCGCGCCGGTATTCGGGACCCCCCTATCCTATATATATACATACTTTTTGAACCTCCTTGTGTAATTAATCGTTTAGCTATTTCCTAATATTGTACATTTCAGCGCGAGGAATGACAGATAAATAAAACATTGCGATAACATGTAAGATACGTATGCCACTGTACGATTAATAGGGGCTACCCATAACTACTGTGTAATTCCTTGATGTCGCTGTAAATCTCTCCTTCTAATTACTTGTAAGATCCATGTATAAAGTATGTGACAAGTCTCCTCCAATCCTTTTCTCTCTATATTTTGCTATTCGTCAATAATCCTTTTGTTTGTAACTAATTATATAAACAATCTATATTATTATGTATGAAAAAAAAGTTTATGAAAATATAATATTTCAATTTAATGTTTGATCACTTTATTACACACGCCTCTGAGAGCCACGTGTGCTTTCTACTTCATCCATTTTCCACTTCTGTTTCTTAGTGTATTTAAAAATTTTATTTCCTTTTTAGAATCTACTATATTGACTCTCGGAGCACAAATCGAGTTTGACAAATCCTGCCATTTGTACGAAATTTTGTTTTTTCGATTTCTTCATATTTCTAATGAAGGATTTTAAGTATGAAAATGAATTCTATGAAATTTAAAAAATATCTAAGAATTTTGCCATATTCATTAAATGATTATTTTTGAAATCGCAGAATCCAAAAAGTACAGAAGCCCTATATTCTGTCTTATGTTCCAAAAAAAGTGTGTGCTCTGAGGGTTCCATAGAATTTCTGTATATAATTTATTCATATTGCATATAAATACACGATAATCTAATATGGTAGACTAGTTTGGAAATTCAAATAGTCAAAATTACAAGTATTTAATTAAATAGTTATAATTTAATGTTCGGGAAAAAATCAGCTAGTACCAGTCGACTTTAAGTTTAAGAAATTGATTTAGAAATTAATCTAAATATGTAAATAAATGTTACTGTAAGAAATATGACATAATGCTTTGTTGGCATCATTTTACTTCAGACGAAAAAAATACTATTTGATAAATTCAAATTACCAGGAGAATATCATACTTGTAGATCTTGATTAAACTTGAACTTTGAAGTACGCGTTTAGATAAAAGAATATGAAAAAAATAATAGTTGCTGATTAGATAATTAAAAACAAAAAATGATCTGCCCATGAAGTTAAAATTTGAACATTCCAACTAAAATGAAATTTTGAGATATGAAACCTTGAAGTTATCACATATTGTATTTGACAGAATGGGATAGGTGCGGGTTGAGTAAAATTAAAACAAATATTTTTAATATTTTTCGAACTTCAAATATTTATTGAATCAGTGGGGA
>JAPYZA010003294.1:0-15429 GCA_030522685.1 Eupelmus azureus | reverse complement strand
TTCGAATTGTTTTTCTTTTAAAAGATTATACAGATGAAATGGTTATTAAAAGTATATTTAGTAAAAATTTAGTAGTTTTTAACTACTAAACTTTTTATATTTTTATAAATTCTTTTAACGTTATTATTAAAATCTGTTAAACCCAATTAAAAAATTGTTATCTTCACAGGTACTAATTTTATAAATATCTTTATGCTATAATTTTTATTCCAAAAATTAAGTAAAGAAGGTAATTTGAGTTATATTGCATACATTTTGTGCGTTCGATATACTTTAATATAATGAAATATTATATGATATTTCATAATCAAATCATCTTCAATTACTAATTAAGACAAAAATGTATAAAGACAAAAAAGATAATTTAAGATAATTTTAAATTTGTTGCATTTAATTCGTAACTTTGAAGTCTAATTTTAAAGTCCTTAATCATTTTTTTGATACTCAAAGTTATTACATTATCTTACAGTATGTAACAATAATTACAAAAAGTTCCATACAAATATTAAAAAACTTATATGTTTTTAAAATTTACAATGTATATATTTTATAACATACTAATTAATTATTTATACAATTAATTATACAACTTATATCGCTACCTATTTTTACGTTCCTCTGAATTTCTTTTTTCTTTTTCTAAACCAATTAGTTTTTCCAAATATGGAAGTTTTTCCCAATCCGGCATAGCCAACCAAGTATCAATTGACAAATATACAACGTGAAATGACATTGCCTCTAATGATTTTATGTTTAATAATCTTGGAGCTCGTAATATTTGTATGTTTCTGCCATATTCCTCTGATGGTAATGGTAGGATAGCCACTCTAAAAAATTAATTATTATTTGAAATAAATTAGTTATACATACAAACATTGTGTTCAAAGTAAATATACCTTTTGCTATCAGGAGGAATAATTAAATCTTCCATATATAAAATATGTTTTGAATCTTCAGTTGATTTCGTAGACTCAATAGCGATTGGGCAACCATTTTGTAAAATTACAAGATGATCTAAATGGAAATTAACGTTATTAAAAAAATTTCGGATATTAGAAATGTGTCATTAATGTTTTGAAATGTCTCACCAATGTCATGACCTAAATCTGTTTTCACATTAGTTTTTACATAAGAAGGACCTCCTAGAATTCTTTCTAATGCAGGAAGTAATGGATAATCTTCTTGATCTTGGAACTTTGTTAATGTTTTGAAAGATTGAATAAGCTTCTCTGAGGGCCATGGCCCAGAATATGATGGATATAGAGTCTTGACAGCTTGATATAATTGCTGGAGATTTTGATGATAGTGAAATGATAAATATTCAATAATTATGTCAGTAGAAAAAATTTTCTCAAGTACTGACGAGTCAAAACAGTCTAATGATGCTAAACGAAGAGCAAAATAACAAAGTGTTACATCATCAGGAATATTCTTGTAATATATTAAAATTGACTTCTTTATCTCATCCCAAAATGGTGGCTTATAACTAGCAACCGATAATCCCATTACTAATGTTGCAGGATTCATTGGATGATATTCCAAGACATATGGATTTTTATAGCACTTGTCTGATAAATATTCTAATAAGGGTATATGAATATGTTTCAATTTATTCAAATCATTAAGAATAACCATTCCTTTATCAAAACCATAATCTTTAGATACAAGATTATTAATTAATTTATCCAAAAGGATAGGATTGTAATAACAGTCAAATCTGCAATTAAAAATTATATTATTAACATATTATATTATTTCTTCAATATTTACAAATCAAATATAGGTACTAAATACTCACTCATACATCGTTTTCTTACACATTTTCAATACTAATTTCATTACTTCTTCTAAATTGAGTAGAGTTGCATTTTCAAAAATAGTATATTGCACTCTGTCTAGGACACTCCAATAACAATTTGGCAGATCTTTAATTTTTGTCAATGAAAAGTAAATACCTACTGCAGTATCAACATCTAGAGGTTGCTTGTTTCTATTTATTGCATTTATAATATAATCAATAGTTTCTTTATTATCTGTATATTTAGTCGCATACCATAATGCATCCTTTAATTCCTTAATAACTCCTGTATCAAGTTGACGTTGTAGTTGTGCCATAAATACTTGTGGCAAAGCAATTCTTAGTGCATCATGCAAAGGTGTTGAATCCATGTGTTTTAATAAATGAGATAAGAAATAAATTTGGTCTAGATGCAGATTGTTTATAGAATGACTAACTAATTTTAAAAGAGACTGAAAAATCACAGATGTATTTGAAATCTTAAGAATGTTTAAGACTTTAAGCGCTGTTATTATTTCTGGTATATCTAATCTTGTAAGGTGTCTATTTAAAGTCTTACATATTTTCACAAATGGTACGCTATTGTGTATATCTTTTAAAGGTACTTGGTTTGCTTGATAGTATTTCTGCATAAAATTTAATGCAGTTACAACATGACGACCATCGATTTCATTTCTATTTGCTTCAATTGTTGCAATAAGACTTGATGGATTGTCATCTTTATTTAATAACTCAAATATTTCTCTGGCAGTTCGTACTACAGGTTTAACTTGGCTTTTTACCTCTGGAATATAATTATAATTTGAAAATAAATATCTTTCTCAGAATATTTCTAATTCAATATTGCATTCTACGTTAAATATTTACCTGGGACTAGATGACTACTGTAACACACTTGTGTAACTGCATGATATTTTGGTAGAGAAGAAACATTTCTAAGTAATTTAGAAAAAGTCATAAGAGATTTGGCCATTGTAAAAATCTTACAATAAATTTCAAGTTTCTTTTTAAATACGTAAAATGTTATACATAATTTATAAACAACAAAAAATATGCTTAATCTTAAAAGTCACGTCAAAAACTTTCATTTTCCAAAAAGTAGTAAAATCCAACATTACATTTTAATTTCGCATAATAATAATAACCGTTCAGTTTTTCCAAATAAAAATAACTCGCACATGATTCTCAACACGCTAGGTTAGATTTTTCACCGGCTGATGCCTACGAAAAAAACATATTTACCTCTAGAGCAACGGTACAGAAAACTTCTTTATTGACGTCTCCACTATCGCCCTCTATAAATAATTGCCTATAATATAACAAACTGTACTATATCAAAACAAACTCTCCGTAGATAATATCGATTCGAACCCAGGATATATATACCCACACACAGAGAGATCCGAGTGACAGTCAGCTGCACGCATGAGATAATACTTTTAATATCGAATCAAAATATGGATGATAAGAGGATATTAGAGGAGCAATTGAGAGAATCGGCCTGCATTGGTGACACCGATGCCGTACAAGAATTAATAAATCTTGGTGTCGACGTCAACGCCAGACACGCCATAAACGGCTGGTAAGATTTATGTTTATTTTAGAAAATCGATTCATACAATAACTCGCGTTGAATTGGCAAAATTTATGGTGTGGCAGGACACCGTTACACTGGGCCTGCAAGAGAAATTACCTTGATGTTGTGGTGCTGCTGCTGAGAAGTGGAGCGGACAGGCATGCCAAGTCCGACAAAGGTGAAACTCCAGCATCGGTCTCTTCGAATCCTTATATTTTACAACTATTAGGTGCTCCGCCTGACTTTACAAAGTCATCCAGTGATCAAGAAGCTCCTAGTTTTGTGCCTAACTATCTTAAGAATGCTCCGTTGAATTGTAAATTAGACTTAGGATATCCTAGAGAAAATGTTAACAGTATATGCCAAGATGGTATGTGTTTTATATACTAGTTAAATTTAAAATAGCAATGGAAAGATATACTAATTATTTGCATTTACTTTGCAGAAATAGTGCTAAAGATAAGAATTGCAAATGCATTCGATCCTGACTTTATAGAAGTTGATCTTCCACGTAATGCTTTAACTTACCAAAATTTAATCAAAATATGTTGTGATGAACTAGAAATTAATGCAACACAAGTAGTCAAATTAAGAAAACTGCCTAACACAAAAATTAGAAGAGATAAAGATGTTCAAAGACTGGAGAGTTATCAAGAGATTGAAGTTGTACTGTATCCATCTTCCAATATTGGTAATGATACAGCACATAAATCCATGCAGTTTGTTAATGTTAATGGAAGTGCAATGCCGATAACTCCTACCAATAATTATCAAAGTATATCCAAAAAGGATCAAACAATTTTATATTAAAATATGTATATAGAATTTAAAATGTTGACACAATTTCTATACTGGTCTAAAAGTTGCAATAACTTCTATTTATAAATATTAAATTTTTATTTTAAATTTATAGGTATAATAATACTCAAGTAATTGTACAAAATAATGCATTTATTTACATTTTTAATAAAGAACAAAAGGTTCTTATTAACCTTATAAATATTTTATCTTAATAAAACGTTACTATTTACAGTTCAAAAATACAATACTCAATTATTGTCTTTTTCTTCTTTTTTATTCTCAATTTGTTCCTTGGTCACATGTCATATATTCCTTTAATTAATTAAAATCTAATTTATCTATTACAATAGCCCATACCAGTTGACAGTAGCCCTTTTCCACCCATCGTACTAGAAATATTTTATTATTAATATAAACAGCCAAAACTATTTTCATTATTTTTACATTTGTTACTATTTGTTTGTTAAGCTTAACTTCATGTCAGCCAGCTACTCCTTCTCAGCATCCATTATCAGATAACATTTATGCAAGAAAATTATTTTATTTCTTACTTTATTATATAGTTAAATTCTTATATTCATAAAAAGGAATGATAAGAAAGGAAATTTTTTTCATATTTTTTTTTTCAAGATTCAAAGGAACACAAAAAAAGATTTTTATTTAAAATTTAAGCATTCATTAAATTATTAAAGTTTTCAAAAAAAAAACATGTTTTTTTGATTATTTTGTGATTGTTAGCGTAGGATATGGGGCATACATTTTTCTTAATTGTAGCTAAATAAATACTTAAATGATAGAAATGGGCATAGGGTAGTCTAACTATAACCATGTATTTTAACACTTTCACGCCGGATAATATATAACTATATGGTCTATAAAAAAGCGAAATTTAAGGCTATTGTATTGTTAATTTTAAATACGAAAAAAAAAAATTTTATTATTTCAAATGTTTAATATGACAATATAAAATTAAAATTTTGTATCTATTTATTAAAAAAATCATGTGTATGCAACTACTGACTGTTTATTTGTTATTTAATTTACTGAGAAGGTGGGTTTTAGTATAATTTTTTATTTTCTTTCGATACCCTACTTAAGCTAAGCTCTGGTCGAATACCGTCCATATCTGATTTAATAAAGAAACATATTTATTAGAATAGCTTTTATTGCAAATATTTATTTTTATAATCATTAAATTAAGTTAAAGAAGATAAGTGCCAAAATCATTTTTTTTTTACATTGCTTCAATTTTTCAAATACTTGTTTTTAAAATCTTAATATTTGTGAAAGCTAAATGCTAATGAAATAACAGAGGTTTCGTTTATTTTTATCCATATAGGATCACCATTTACAAACACTACATTTCCATCGTCGCCCATCACCTGGCTTGACTTCTTCTGCTTTTACTTCTGGCTTTTCTTCTGAGCCTAATGGAGCAGAAGAGACTTGTAGCATCACTAAAATTAAAACATTTATAGGGTTTTATTTAAATAAATATGTCTTATTATATATTTATAGCTCTTTCAAAAACAAACCTATTTCATAAAAATTTTTAGGAGTTTCTCAGAAAATACTTTATATACAGATAATTCGAACTCATGTCCCTATAACAACACAAAAAGTGAAAAATAAGTCTGCAAACATTTTCAAAGTTTTGAAAACGTTTTAAAAACATTATGTATCCGCTGCGGTCTCATACAACGTTCTAAAAATGAAGTCGTACGTATGTACTACTTATGAACTATCTGGAATACCGAAAAGTATATTATAAACATTTATTACTAAATTTATTCTTACTGTTGATTATCATACATTTTTCACTTTCGAAAATAAGTTTAATATAATAAAATGTCAATTATATAATCCCTTTATTTAAACAATTATCTATATTTTACTTTCACGATTTCTATTATCTGTGTTTTATTGTTAGTTTATTTATTTACTACATGAAATTGTTTAACTATCAAACTAAAGACGTAAATTTTGAAACTCACTTTGAAGAAAAACTGCAACAACAAATATGATTATGTAAAAACTCTTCATTTTAACTGTTTAGTTACTATAAATATGCCGTAACTACTTTCGATAAAACTTTTTCACCTTTTATAAACTTTATTTAATTTTTTTCCGTAGTCATTAAAATTCAATTTTTATTACTATTATTACTTACGCACTATAAAAATACAAGCAATTAAGATAACTTTCATTAACAATCGATTACGAATGCATATCCGTATAAAGACTTTTATATGCACTTACTGAAGTAAACATAAAATGATATTTAATTATAAAATAATATAATTATAAAAAGTTTAAAGGTGTATATGCGAACATTTAACAATTAAGTTTTAATGACTGCTATATTAAGCCATATCAGTGATGAAAACTGAGTATTCATATTATTCAAACATACCATTATTAATCTATTGATATGAATAATATCTAGTAGCACATAAGTTTTAAATAAAAATTTTTTATTTTATTATTTTTACTAATACAAATACGTCATTTAATTTTATTTTTTGATCAGAAAAGATGAGTGAGAATATTAAAAGAATTAATATTCGATTTACTTTATTTCGAACTTTATTTTAACTTTTAATGTCTACTACAGACGGAGAAGCGGTTTCTTGAAAAAATTAATTTATCAATACATTTTGATCTTGCAATTTCAAGGTAATACCCTTAAAATTCGACTTATGCAGCCTAAAAAATAACACTTCATTTTGAGGCTACCATGAAAAAGGTATAGAATTTTTACTTAATTTATTTTTAAAGCATAACATTTTTATCTGTTATTTTTGCACGATATATAGTTATTTGTAAACATTATTCTTAATAAGTTACAAATATGTCAAAGTATATTCTTATGATTTCACGTAATCTTAAAATAAATTAAATAGTCAAAAAATAATTGTTTATTTTTATTATTAACAAAAAGTCAATTTAGTAAAAATTGTTCAGCATCAATTCTTAAAATCAACAACATTATTCTTTCTTATTTCTAATCTATCAACTTTTTACACTCGGCAAGTTTCTTATCGACGTTTCTTTATTTTTTTTTTCGAAATGAGCTTGTAACCCTGGCACACATGCGAAAGTCAAAATTCTTAAGTTGACGTGTTGAAAATTTTTGGTTATATTTCGAGTAAAATTAAAAATTGAATGTTTGAACGATGTTGAATTTTAGTCAGTGCAAAATTTACCGTAAAATCGAGAAAAAGCCGCTAAAAAGATTTTCCCATGACAAGAATAATCGGGTCACTTCTGGGCGTGTCATTCCAGACTGAATTGCTGATAATGACCCTATTAGGCCTGGTAACTATACATCTACTCTGCACTATTACATTAAAGTTAGCATACTTACTTTGAGCTTTGTGGTTATAAGGCGAACTCCACCTTGGACTGGAAACCTTTTGAACTCGTCCTGCGACTTAACCTAATAAGAGACCTGCACCTATCGGTTAACGATGTGAAATTCAGCAATAATTTTACTCTGTGGATAAAAAAGCGTAATTGTTTTACAAACCTACGTAGCAAATATTCAAATTGCAAAAAAAATATTAATGCTGTTTTATTTTTAGTACTCAGTGGAACGGTCATTCTAGAGTTCATCTGTAGTCTTTTAAATCCACTCGTGCATTTATTAAAATTGTATCCTGTAATCACATGGAGCCGTTCGGATGTGTTACTACCCTGGCTTTACACGCATGCTCTCAACACCATATTTCCAAAAGTGCTTTCTCTTATTTTGGCATTCATCTTCTATTACGAACGTGTTATATCGACCAAGTCTTTGATTGAATTTCTGATTGTTGAGTCGATTAACCTTTGTAAGTATATTGAGAATATTACAAATTCGTAATTAATTTTCTTATACTTATTATTATCATTTACTTACTTAGAATCATTTTTTTTTCAATTACATTAAAACAATATATATTATCGTAAATATCTAAATATAAATTTTTAATAATCGTTTTTTAGCAATAGCTGGCTACAATTGGTACGTATTTTTCTCTTTCTATCAAGATCTTCGAGAAGTTGAACAAGCGCGAACTTCAAATCCAACCCAAGAGAAAGTTTCAAAAACTCGCAATGCCGTACCTGGAGTCTACTCGAATACTTCGTGTGGTCAAGAAATGACAGGCGAAGCTTCGATTAATTCTGATGAATTTCGAAAATTGTGCTCAACATCGCTCTCGTTTGTCATCGAAGAAAACGACGGAAAAGTCGAATATGACGATCTTACAACGCCACCTTCGTCGTCAACTCATAATAAGTCTATGAAAATCTTGCATGACACAAGAGATAGGCGAAAAAATGCAAGAAAGCACAAGCGCTCGCTCAATATGCCAAAAATGTACAAAGTGTTAGTCAACAAAGATTCAGGTTACACTTTGCATGATGGAAAATCTAGTGGAAATGAAAAAGAAGGTAATTTTGAAAATACCCGCGCTGGTTCGAGTTCCGAAGATGATAATGATGAAGAGAAAATTGAAGGGCCACATCCAATTAGCGATAAAAAAATTAGTAAAGAGGATCAACCACCAAAGTGGCACTCCATTGTGAAAAATAAAAAGACGAGAAATATAGGTGTTCAAGTAATTGAAAAACCAGACGATGCTTTGGTGTTTTCTCCATCAGTATTGGTGAATCATCAAAAGTATGGTTTGAGTGATAAAGACATAAACTTTCCCTTCCTCTTAAAAGAAAATTTTGAACTGCTGGATAAAATGTGTCGAACTATGAACGCAAACAATCAAAATACCCCTAAAAGTACTACACAGAAGTGGTTGATTTTTCGACACGAGTTCGAATCAAGTTTAGGTAGTAGCCTATTTTTCAAAGAATCTAGGTCAAATATTAGTAAAAGTTCAAGTTTGAACAATCTGCAACTGGAAAAATCAAATGACAACGATTTCGGGATAACACATACCGTAAATGTGAAAGCAAAAAATATGGACAGCAAGTGGAATAATTACCTGAAAAACGCAACAGAAAATGGACATGATTTTCCGTGGAATAGTTCGATAGATAAAAAAAGTATACCTATTAAAAAAGCGAAGACAAAAGATATTGCTAACGTTGCAGTCTCTCGATACTTCGACATTTACAGAATATCAAAAGCCGACTCTTCTTCTGGCCAATCCAACGGTAGCTCAAGACGGTCTTATCGCACTTTTACTAAAAGCACGTTGCCAAACCCGTTCGGGGACAGCTCAAAATTCCGAAAAGCTAATATCTCGGTCTTAAAGTCTGCAAAGCCGATTCACTGGTTGGAGCAAGATAAAACTCAGAAAGATAGAGAATTGCGAAATTTACAGGCGTACAATAATTTAACGCTCGAACAAGACCGACGAGAGATGCAACAGAAAAAGAAAAAGTCGAAAATGAGCAGTTATAAAAAAGCCATAACCGAAATAACCGTGCAGAATTCCGACGTGACTGGTACTAACACTCAGCCGAAATTAAACAACGACCGTACATGCAAATCCGATCAAGCGTGGGAAAAGGTAAATAAAAATGCTTATAACAGAGTGGGGCTGCATGAATCAAAAACTCAATTAGCCGGCTGCAGTGGATTTTTGAATGACGCTCTTATAGAAGCTACGGAAATATCAGAGGATACTCAGGAGCTTCAAACCTACACCAATGAATTTTCAAAACCAAAACATGATGGCTCTTTAGATACTGTTGGCTCGACGAACGTAAAGTCAAGTCTCTCATCCAACGAACAGACCATGAACGTACAAAATTTAGATTTCAATAAAGCCAAACCCATTCTCATAGCAAGAACCACTTCTCATTCGATAAGCACTCCAGCTGAAACGACCGTAGCCGAAAATCATCAGGCTGCAATCCCAGCTCGAGCTAGCATCCGAGAAACTATTGATCGCATCGACTGGAGCTGCCCACCAAACTTCTTTGGTCTCTCGTCCAGTCAGCCACCCGGAACTAACAAAACTCAATTTGCCTCCAGAGCCCACGGCATTGAGAGCTCCGATCATCGCAGCATCATCGTCGACGACGAGACGGTCAGCATGCTCCAAAACGCCTTCTCCTTTAGCGACGACAGCGATCGAGGTTTTCATCTTGGGCCCGAATCGAGCGAGCCCTATCCGATCTTCCAAGTGGTCGCTCTGACCATGGCCGAGATCTTCAAGGCTACAGGCTGGCGGAACTTTGCAGACGCTCTTCCGGCTCAGCCGAGCGGCGAATTCGACGATGTGATTTTTTGCGATACGGAATTGACGCCTGAAACCGAGCAGTCGGATCTGGATTCCGAACGCTTTGACGTTTTCACGGAAATAACAAAGGATCTGGGAGAGGAAAAGTCTGACGAGATCGAGCAGAGGAAGACCGTTTCTGCCTATCTTCTGGACCAGCTGCAAGAGCTGATTGACTCGTCGCGGGAAACACTGACAGCTATCGAGAATTCACGAAATATGGATGTTAGTTTGAGTAAACTGAAATCTGCGGATAACAATGACGAAATTCCTGCCAATAGCAATTGCCGTGCTAATTCTATGGATTCGTGCAAGAGAAGGGGATCGACCGATGACGCTCAAACTTGCAACGATGAAATAAGTCGAAACATGTCATTTAATCAAGAGATTGCGTCGCATCAGAGGTCGAATCCGTGTAATTTTAATACGTCTCAAAGCGATGAATATCGGTATTTAAAATTTTTAGGCGATGGTAAAGATAATTTTAGGGCCGCTAACGAAGAGAATGAAGTTTCAGTTGGAGCAACAGCGACAGAAAGTTCATCATTAGAGTTACCGCTACACAGAGCGTATGAAACTAAATTTGAAAACAAACTTCAAAAGCATCTTTTGAGAAAAGGGAAAGGTTTATCTTCAGGATACGTTATGGAGTACGATAGCGAAGGTCGCGTTTTGACTACAATCCAATCTCGTAACGCTAGTTTTAGTGGAAAACTTGATGTCGAAAGTATTAAATCGGGTTCAAGGGAAAGAAATATAAAAAAAGAAAACACAAAAATTTTAAAAGAAAATACTGAAGAAAATGATTCAGAGAATAGTTTAATTAAATTATTTGATAGTTTTCAAGAAAAAATTACAGAACAACTTAAAAATGACAAGGACTCTGCTGAATTCAAAGAAAAATTAAAAGAACTTGCACAATCAGACACTTTTTCGTCATTTATTTCTTTATTCGAGAATGAAGATATGGGATCTCTTATGTATGAATCCGCAACGAATTGTATTTCTGAACAAACTAATCAAAGTAGAGTTGTCACTGAATATATAAATAATCAGTTATTAAATATAGAAAACGAAATCGAATTAAAAAGTTCTGAGTTTCAAAATAATGAAAATGTTTTAGAAAATCAAATAAACGATTATTTAATGCCAATTAATAATGCGAATATTGCGGAAGAAACAAATAAAGGAAATGTTGAAAGTTCAATAAACCAAGATAATCTGAACTCTACAGATTTAAATGTTCAAAAAACTACTGAAATGACAATACTTGATTCATTTTTTGCAGATGCTTCCGAGCCTTTAAAAAATCATCGTCAATACCTAGAATCTGATATTATAAAACAAAGAATAGCTAACTGGAATACGGATAGCATAGAAAGTTCTGATTCCTTTATAATGCGAAAGAATTCAAAACCGGTAGAATCAGTTTCATTTTCCGATAATAGTGATATGGAAGAGTTTCCAGGCACTTAATTAATCACAATTCATATTAAGTACAAAAATGTATATAATGTAACAAAAATTATGTTTTAATTACACTGTTCAATAAAAGTTGAATTTTTACAATATTAAAACTATAAACTTTTTATTCTATACTACCAAACTATTTTTAACAGGAATTAGAGATAAATACATTTTGTAAAAAAATATTTATTATTAAGTATATTATGTGCTTACATTAGATGGCAACAGATTACATTAAATCTGTTTATTAGGATGCTGGCTTATAAATATTAATTAATGTTTGATTTCAGATAATAAAACGTACACAACGATCCTCATGCACTATAATATGTATATATACGCCTTTACAAAAAGAAGATCGTATCATACTTCCACGTCACGACTAGCACTGTGGGTTCAGAATCTCATGCTTTATAAAACAAGAGAGTGGTTTCCGTGACTCCTGGGGTATGATACTCATCTTATATAAGAATCCTCAGTACGCAGACACATACCTGTCCAATAAACTAAGCTCGCTATCTTACTATACATTTCACATCGAAATCTTTTTCTCAAATATCGGGGTACTTTCATCATTGATCATCGGAACAATGGAACCTTAGCAAGTTACGTCATAACTCTGCGAAAATTCTGGCACGATATAGCTGGGATCGCAAACCGTGTTTTTAACTGCCTCCCTGGCACTGGCTTTAAAGATCCTGAAGTTGACTTCATCCTTGTTCATATAGCCGTAGAGATACATAGGAAGCCGGTTGGACAGCACCCAGACATTTTGGTCTTCCTCGTGATCCATTCTGAGATCATTGGGAAATACCAGGGAGACGTTGCTCGATCCGATGACTCCTAGGTTCTGCGGTATGTATTCTTTTCTGGTGTCCCAGCACCATACCGAATCCCTTGTCACCATATTAAAGAACATTACGCCGTTTCTGTCTATGGCCGATGCCGATGAGTGTCCGTAATCTTTGGCCCTAGGCTTACCCACGGGCACGAACCTATCGGAACTATTCTCCGCCGTTCTTTTGTCCCTAAGAGCTGACAGAGGTACAGCAAACTCGCGGAAGCTCGACATCGGATGGAAGAACATGGTTTTCTCGTTATTGATATCGACAGGGGTCAGTGCCACTCCGAATATCCCGTCTGTCCACTGGAAATCCAGGCCGTGTAGGCTGTATCTCGAGGAGAGTGGATCGGGAAAGAAGAAGTGGTGCTGGATCCTGAAGGACGTGTCGTTGTACAGATCGTAGACTATTAAACCGAAACGCCAGACGTCGGTAAGGTAGGCAACAGCTCGATCGCACTGGTCCGGTTCAGCGTCGACGATTATGTTAGAGTACAGAGAGTCCTCCTTGATCTGATCCTTTGGCAGCGTGTAAGTCCTCATTAGCAAGTCCGTGTGCAGGTCAAAAATAAAGATGGTCGGAGGGCAGATCTGCTTTGGATCCGAGGTGACATCGATTTTACCAGAGTCCAGTATCCAAAGACGATCGCACTCGTCGATTTGCATTCGGAAGACCGACGTCAGTCCCTGGCAGTTGCCTAAATATTAAAATTAAAACACTTTAGTATGCGTAATGAATAATTATAGTTTTGTTATTATGCAACCGGTTTCCTACCTAAATGATGCCACCTCCAGTTTGGATAAGCCTTCAATTTCGGACTCTTGTCGGTTGACGAAGCAGATATCGTACCTAGCGTAGCTGGGATGCCCTTTTTCCACCTTGGCATACTAATGAAAATTTTGTCCTTCCAGATTTCTAGGCCAAGGGGCAAATTGTTCTCCGGGATAAACGAGCCACTGTAAAGCAAGCTCTTCCTCTCCTCATCGCTATTGAATTCATAGTCGATGGTTTTCCAGAAGTAAGCCTGGCAACAAATCAAACGAGCAATAAATAAACGATTGGCATAAAGTTTTATGAAGAAATGAGAATATTAATAACATCTTAACGTACAAGATGCATAGCCGGCCCAGCGTACTCGTCCTTGTATCCATAATCCTTGGGCGGCTTGTACGAGTGCCCGGGACTGTAATACCTATCGCTATTATTGAGACCATTAATTTTCGACGACTGCAAGATATTATTAGAGTTTTGGAAGGAGTCGAGGTTTCTCTCGTTCTTCTTGTTCTCGGGCTGAGCGCTGTTTGGAGTGGCTACGTAGTTTGGATCTATCTGAAAGCCGTGGGGCCTTTCCTTATTCTTCTGGCCGATGGTATTGTCGTGATTGTGGTTACTTGGAAAGTCGCAGTCTACGTGCACCGGCGGCTCCTCGTGCCCGAACGACGGATCGTCGAACGACGAAGTTGTGGGCTTTAAATTAAAAGATCCGTTAGGATTTCACTTTAATCGCAGCTACGAAGCCTAACAGTAAGCACGATAAACATTGTAACCAAATTCATTTTCTATTAGGAGGCTAATTTAAAACGAATAAGATCAAACAGTCATCAGTGAGCGATTTGGGTTCAGAAAGAAAAAAAGCCTCTGACTTCAGAGTGAAATCAATTAAATCCCGTTTAGCAGGCCGCGCGTTTTTGAAATAACGCCGTAACATTGAACCTTTTATAGAAGATCGCCGCAGGACACATACAAAATTTACGCAACCAGCTCGCGCGCTAGCCTAGTCTACTTTATAGTACCCAACGTGTCAATCGAAAAAAAATGGAGAGCTTCACTCGGGCATACACACGCTCGATATTCCCAAAGATCGATTTCTCCGATAAACTGCAGCCTCACGATCGGCGCTCGAAGGCCGTAAATCCTCTCCATAAATACTAAACACGCTCGCTCTCTAAAAGCGCATTGTTCCGCGCTTCTTATACACATCGCAGCGTAATCCGATTTTTCCGCGCATAAATTAATCCCCCGCTCGCGCGGCGCTTTAATTGCCAATTATTCGTCTAGCCAAGTGAGAGCGTTAGGAAGAGGAAAAAATAAAGAGATGTAGGCAGACATAGCTGGTTAATTACCGAGACGAAGTCGACTCCGGGCAGCTGGGGCAGCGGCGGCGCCTCGAGCTCCTGGGAAATCTGCTGGACGCCGGCGGCTGGCTCAGCGAACTCGCGGAAGCCCAGCAGAGACATCGTCACGAGCCAAGGCACGACGTTGGCCATTCCTGAAATTTCATAGTGGAGAAAATGAGGATGGAGGTGATTGTTAGGCGTATTTGGAGCGGCCTGGTTACCAAGATGCGTCTGTACTTTTTTGGTGAAATAATGGGAGGCTTGTTCAAAAGGTTTTGTATTGTGTCATTGGATTTTAAAGTTTTTTGTGGAGATTTTTTTGTAGTTATTACGATTCGGATTTGGTCTTGTATAGTTTCGATGTATGTCATGTATAGTTAATTTATGTAAGTCTCGTTAATGGCTTTCTATTTTTACTGCTCTTTGGTGAATCAGCTAAGCGTGTTACGTTATTCAAATCAAAATATTATGGTACACTAAAAAGACGTGATTGATCGATTTGACGCTTTCAAGGGCGGTGTTATGAAAGGCCTATTAAAGAATATAGGTGAAGATCATTCTGTTTTCACCAAAATTCTAATCAATCCTTATTAAGCAG
>JAPYZA010003293.1:0-15430 GCA_030522685.1 Eupelmus azureus | reverse complement strand
CTATCTTCAAAATTGTAACGTAAAGATTTTCAACATAGTTCAAACACCGATACACTAACACAATTCGGACGCCCTTAACCTTAAACATCTACTACTCACATCCACAATCATGCAATGAAAAAAAACCTCTAACCTCTCTACCACCTACACTCCCATTTGAAACCAGGCGTGCGAAACTTACTGTCGCGCGGAGTGTCTCATTGCAGCGGTGGCGCGCGCTCGCGCGGCCGACAAAGCGACCGCACACCAGAAATGAGCAATTTAGAGCCCGTCGCCCGGCAGGGCACGTCTTCATTATTCAACGGCCGCGAAAGCCCTAAGCGGATCAGCCGAGCGCGCCGGAGAGCGATTCGCGATGAGCCGAGCCGCTTTTGCGCCGCGATCAGCGCGCGAAAGTTGGCAGGTCACGTGCGAGAGTTTACCGAGGCACGGAGAGAGCCGCGATGTTCTGCGGGCTAGCTGATTCGGAGAATTTCGAGAGTGGTGTTTTGATGTCTGGCGATAAAGTATTTTATTGATTATTTAATTGCAGCGTGGGATGTGTAATTTGGTCGTGAATCGAAGGCCAAGTTGGATTTACAAATGCTGCGCTGATGTTTCTGTAAATATTGAATATTGTTGTAAATTCGTTAATTCAAGTTGATCTCTAAATTTATTGAACAATACGAAAATATATTTCTCGAAAGTAATGATAGTAATCACTTTAATTAAGACCGATGAAAATAACATTATTCGACTTTAAAATCTATAATTTACTATGATACAAAACATAAAACTTTTCGAATTACCACATTATAGCAGGAACAGCAGGCGTTAAATCCCGTTAAATATTTTAAAAATCTGTAGTTACAAAACTATACTGAAGATAAAAAAAAAAAAAAAAAATGATTTTCTAAGTAAGTTAAGTAAGAAAAGTTCAGAACCGCCTGCAGGGCCGGCGCAAATTGACTGCGCACTTCATTCATGAACTTCGACTGATGAAACAACTTTAAAAACGTTTCATAATAATTGCCGCGCGGAAAAAGTTGACCGCGCTCACAGACAGAGCAGCGCGGCTCGAAAAAGTCTGACGCCTGCTGCAAATAAGCGAAATGCTCGAGGTTCTATATATAGGAAAAAAAAGTCTCGAGCAAACTTTATATACGAAGCTTCGAAACTAACAACAAAAGCTCAATTGCGAGCGCGCGCGGCGCTCGTACAATCGATTTATGGGGTGGTGCGCGCACGCCTAAAAAATGTACACCTTGTACAAGCTAATGATCATTAAACTTGCATTACTTTTTGCGCGTGCTTGATTGATTGCATGCATTTATTCATGGGAGCATTAAAAGGGAGAAATTCCATTCTGCGATTCGCGTTGCTTCGAGTGGCTTTCTTTAGCTGAAAGTGTGCTAAATAAAAGTTTTTGCACAGTTTTTTGATATTTTTGATGGTGAAGTTTTTTTATTGTTTTGACATTTATTTATACTTTTCTGTTTCAAGAAATAAAATTGCGGATAATTTATTTTGGTGAATTATTTTATGCTGGAATGACTGGGTTATATTTTGCCATACTTTATTTGGATGCATTATGTGTGATATATTTTTCCGCTGTTAAAAATCAGCATGGTCCTATTAAAATGTTAACGATCATAAGAGTGAAAAGTTTATGAGTATTCCTCACAAATGTAGCAAAACATAAATAACAGCTATTACAAGAATTTATGGTTCGTATATGGGATATGCTACGTTTAACAAATTAAACAGCAATATAAATATTGGGAATTAACAAGATTTATGAAATATCTGTAAACATTTATGCCAATATTGACAGTACAACCCCTGGTAGAAATTTCCCCGATCAAATTGGCCAAGTCTTTAAAAATAGCCTAGTGGATGTCTAATTCTTCACAGTTGGCCAACCGCTGGTCAAAAAATGAGGAAACTTTCTACCATGGACTGAAAATAAAAATAAAAATATTTTTTTAATTAGTTTGTAGTATGAAATAATTTATAATAATTTTACTTTAGATTAGTTCTTAAACTTTCTAATATTAAAAGAAAAATTCTAAAATAAATTGATTTCATATATTTCACATTAAGGTACTTTTAAATCGTAGTTAAAAGTATTAATTAAAAATTGTTAAATATTTAAATAGTGAAAAGAATACTTTTTTATAAATTTCCATGATTAAAATAATGCGTACAAAAAAAGATAAAAAGTAACCATTTCTCAAATATTAATGTAAAAAGTATGTTAACATAAAAAATTGCTTGAAAACTTTTAAATAGTAAATCATTCAATTTAATAATTTTAATTTCACGGAATTTAACTCATTCTCGTGAAAGGGACATGTATAATAAAAAAATTTATTTTTAAAAGGCAATTTCGTCCATCAGAACAGTTAAATCTCTTTGAAGCACCATTTTCGACTTCGAACATTCATCAACTGATAATTAATTTCAAATGGTTAAATTTAAAGGTATTTACATCCTCTTACAACATTTTGATTAAATGTATTTAGTAAATATTACAAATTTTAATACTTGCAAATAGTTTTTATTTGCAAATTCTTATAGCAGTTTATTCATACGACAATGAAAGCAAATACTTTATTTTAACTATTTTTATAAAAAAGTTTTACATAGACTGTAGTATACAAATTATTATTCAACACAACTTGATAATTTTAATATTTTATAGGGTTGCATGCCATAAATTTATACTTATGGGTGAAATAAGTTGTCCATTATTATTCACGAGAATAATAATTAATTATTAACACAAAAAGAAGAGAAAGTTATAAATATCTATTGCATCTTGTATTGTTAAACCAATATATAAATTATGGAAAATTGGTAATTTTCGTTCATGTAACATAACTCGATGAGTTTAATGAGATTTATATTCAGAATTTTTATTTATTTCAGAATTTTTTTTTATTCAAAATATCATTGGTCTTTTTCTTTAAGAAATGGACCAATTATTTCAATATTATATTCATTTTTATGCATGCATCAGACTAATTATAAATATCAATATTAATTTAACCATCAAAGTGATCTCAAAATCAAAAGTAAACAACGATAATGCAACAAATGAACACCATATTCGATATACAAATTAAACGTATTAAGATACATGCTAATTATATTTTTACCGCGGAGAACGTCAAATTTGTACCTCGCGAGTTATAAAATAGAATACGACAATTGTGCTATAAACAACTCGTCGCACCACATGGCTCAAATAACTTCATGGCGTGCCATAACGGATCATTTAAAGCATTATTATCATAATATTCTACTTATTCCCTTATTCCATAAAAACTATTACCTACAAAAACATCTTTCACACAAAACGATCAATCAAATTAAAGTCAGCTCAATACGTTTGAATTAAAAAATCACTGTTCACAGATATAAACATCCTCTTAATCATTCTCCTATATTTGTCAAACAAAACCCAATCACCGATCGCCTCCGGTCCAATTAATCCCCTGCATCAATCGATTCATTCTTCACCTCATTCAAACTTGGTTGAAAGAAAAAGAGGAAACAATTCGTGATATAAACGTTACCTTTTTCCGGAACGTGGCTAATTGGCTTTTCACGACGATGCGATTAGTTAATATTCGTACTGTTTGACGTATTAAGTCGGCTTCGCGTATTGAAGCGCGAAATGAACTTTAACGCGTAACTACTCTTCGTTTTACGGACTCAGCGCTTCTGTTAGCGGTTGAAACTCTGTGGCCAAGAATTAGATTTTTTTGAGAGAACAATGACGTTAGTGGCGTGAGATTTAATTAGATTTTTAGTCTATTTTCTAAGAAATAATGTTTAGAAAGAGTTGCGAAAAGTCTCATATTTTTAAAAAGCATTTGTACATTTAGGGAAAAATAATACTTTTCGCAAGTTTAAATTGTTGACTCAGGCTTTTTCCTTCAATTAAGAAAACTAAGTTTATTTAGTTTCAAAACGAGCTTAAAATGTGTAATGCCTTTGAAATAGATCCCACATGCCACGTACTCCACTTGTTCAAACTTTACATTTCATGTGTGTCTACAGTCTCGGAAGATCGTAAAGCAAACTATGACCTGATTTTTCCTTTTCATATGGTTTACTCTATCACTCTCCCATTCTATCTCAAGCCATATTACAAAATGTAACTATGTAAAATTAATTCAGAACAAACAATTATTTTATTCTAAAATAACATAATTAAAAAAATATTTTTATATTTTGTTTCCAAAAATTTAAGTATCACACACTCAGAAAAATGTCTACATGAAAAAGTCCCGTTATAACAATACACATTATCCAAAAAAAAGATAACACAATCTCGTATTATCGACTCTCAATCCCCCGTTAAATGCAGTGTCAATGCCAGTTTCATATCGACTCGGCCCCGTCGAAGCCCCCGCCGGAAACTCTCCGAGATTTTAATACGTCCAATAAGGCGATAAAGGTATTTTTCTCCTATCGCGCGCTCGAACTACTCCATTTTTTCTCCTCTCCCGCGCCTCTGCTCTTATTTTATTCGCTTCCCGTGCCGGTTTTAATCGCCTCAATAATTGCTCTCAGCCCAGGGAGTTAAGTACTTCTGGCCAAGAGCAGAAAGAGAGAGAGAAAGAGAGTGCACTGAAAACTTTTCTTGCGATTTGCTAATCGAGTTTCATGCGTCGGTTCCTCTACTTTGTGTTCTCCCTTTTTTTTCCTCTCCTCTACTTTCTCTCCCTCCTTTAGCGTCTCGTTCGCTTTCTCTCCTTCCAGATGGCTCCTCATTCAATTTGCGCCTGGGCTCTGCGTTAGCTCTCCGGCTGTACTCTCTTGTTACGCGGCGTCCGACGTCCATTCGTTTTTGGAATTAAAGACGTTCTCCGGGCGAAATAACAATAAGAGGAGTTCATGAACTACAAAAAATTGCGCGCCCGAGCGATACACGCTCCAGTGGGCTTGCATTGTTAATGGCGCTCAGGGCGATTTTCTGTGAAAGTTTCCCAGTGAGCGTTGCGCGCTGTACTTTGAGTTTATGACTCGCAGGGGCTGTTATATTTTACTCTTTAATTATGTTTCGTTTAGTTTTCCCCCCTTTTTTTTCGTTAACGAGATTTTTTTCATTGTGTCATTTTTTTAAAGAGATTTTTTCTACTCGATAAATTCGAGGATCTTTCAAACTTTATGAGCGAATGGAAGGTTTCTTTTACTTTAGTCGGATTCATTTATTATTTCAAAAAAAGCGCTTCCATTGGTAATAGAGTTTGACTTACGGCAATCTGACGATGAATGTCTGAAAGGACTTCAATATTTTACAATCTAATCCAACATACCAAAGTAGCCTTTCACAAAATCAAACGTAGTAACAAATGAATCAACTTTAACACTATACTGATCAAAAATCAATCATCATATCCTCATCCAAATAAAAAAAGTAAATTCCTCATTAAAAAAAAAAAATTCTTCAGCTCCATCCCACAAAAAACACACAGCTCTTTCGAAAATTTAACCGGGAAACGAAAACGACAGCCTAGACTAGCACGCGCTAAAGCCGCGAGGGACGTTTTGAAAATTCCTCCTCGCGCAGGCGCGCGCTCCATCATAACTCGTCATGAAAAACCCCGTGGCGACGTGACCAAAACTGTTATCGATTTACGAGGACAACGAGGTAGGATACTCGCTCCTCCCATAAATACAATGCAGCAGCGGCAGCAGCCGGCCTGGCGGACAGCGGCAGCAGCTTCTCGATATATATCGGCTATAAATACGTATTTTATCTGCCGAGGGATTTGAAATGAAATACAGTCGTCAAGAGCTCACGGGATTACCCGTAAAAAGATTTTTATTCCGCCGCGCCGCGCGCGCACGCTCCATCTGTATCTGCATGGCGGTATATGTATGTATATATCCCGCTTGCCTACTGCAGCCGCCTATCTCTTCCCGCGTGACTGTTATTCCGATTTCTAATAAATTCATGATGGCCGGCGGCCCTCGACGTCGATGAAAGAGGCGCAAGAGCGACTTTCCGTCCTCGGCTCTTTTCTTTCCCTATACGTCGCCGTCCCCCCTGGTTGGCTGGTGTAAATCTTGGGGAATACTTATAGACTCGTATATTGGAGAGGAATACAATTGACTTGATTTTTTTTTTATTTTGAAAAGGCGATATTGTGGAAAGGGAGGGATGAGCTTTTATTGTTCTTCGAGGTTGACGTCGATTTTATCATAATTTTCTTTGGGGTTTTGGGAATGAAGCATTGTTGTGGGTTTGGGTGAGGATTTTAAATGGAAATTTATAGTTGCAGTAATTTTTTGTTATGTTAGAGAGTAAAACATTGTTTTACGCTAGCAGATCAATGTGTATTTGCTTATCGATGTGCAGTAATTATTGGATGAAGAATTAACGAAAGTATCAATTAAAAATTATAAATATATAACTAATATTTTTATGTGCGCTTATTGTTTAATGGATAGCAATAAAAAATAATAATAAATAAATAATAATTATAAAATTTATCTTTTATAAGTAAACTTTATTTTTTAACAAAAAAAAGGATAAGGACTGTCTATTTTCCTTATTCCACTTTCTCTTTTGTTCATACCGGATATCATAATACAATAACACCATTTGTTTCTCAAGTAGCCGAGAGGTTGGCTGCTTATTAAAACAAACCAAACTTAGAGTCGGGTGGAACTCATCGAATTCAGTAATTTTAACACAATATTTATTCGGTACTGTCTATTTCATAAAAAAAAGCGAAAAATAAAACTTCGTTTATGAGTTTTATTTACATTTAAATAAATAATAAGTAACTAAGTACTTTTCTATAAGTTGAATTAATAATATTCAGCATATATAGTTTAGAAATTGTTAGCCTGTTTGCGATACCTTTTATGGAAAATTCTTGGAAAATAGATAAAATATGTTAATTCGAATGAATAAGAATTGAATAGAAAGATATATATAACTTCTTTTTCTAATAATAAATTCTATTAAAAAAATATTTTCCTTAGAAAATAATAGTCACCCACAAAGGATTTAGCAGATTGAAAGATCATAAATGATAAAATGATTATAGGAGATCAAGTGTTCCCGATCAAAAATATAATAAACAAAAAATTTCCTACATTTTCTCACAAGGTTAAAAATATTCATACAAATTGAATAATTGATATTTAATATGTTTCCCTACTCATATAAAACGTGAAATGAAATATTAAAATACCGGTAGTAAACTTGATGACATTCATTTTTTTCATTCAGTATCCGAAATGTTGTAAAAAAATTTATAACGTAAATAAATTTTTTTTAGTACGCAAATCTTTATTAAAGATGCTTCAGTAACATTTTTTTACGAGAAAATTCCAATGCTGTCTACTCCGTCCGACCTGCGAAAATGTATGACAATTTCTATGGATCATAAAATATCTCATGTGTCTTTCAGAAAAAATAGCTCCCAAGCAAATTTTCATCTATACTTTCATGAATACGAAATTTATTTCTTGATTGATATCGCCGTTAGTATTATTGAAACAAGGGTGAGCCATATGAATTCATATATTCTCCTAGCTACTGACCTCTGACGAATGTGATAAAATGAAATAATGTCCGTTATCGATCAGACGGAGAAAACCCGGCTAAATCTGATTACTTTATTATTCGACATATTCCTCCTAGTACTGAAGTGTGAAATAACTTTAGTGCAGGTACATTCCGTTTCTTTACGATAATGCCGAAAAGTTTTTAGTACAATTACTTCAATATAGCTGCATAACGATTACCCAGCCATCTCGTGAATCAAGAACATTTTTCGCCTTCCGCTATCTTATAAATCAAATCCATATCATCTTCGCTCCTATCATTTTCCCATACCTAAAAACGCTCTCCACAACTCCAGAGACCGCGCCGACATTTTCCTAAACTTTCCCAACGAATTACACCGCCCAAACACAAACATTTTCCCCAAATTTTCAAAATTCGGTCAACAGCGACGCAGAAGCTCGCTTTCCAAGCTACAACGTCAACCCGCAAACTGCAAACTGCTGCATCGCTTCCACCCTCGCCACGACCATTTAAAACGCCGCTAATTTGATGGCGCAGCCTCGCGGCTCCTCTTCGCTCCCAACTTTACGCGAAGAAATATTTTTTTACGGCATCTCGATAGCGCGCTCGCCTTTTTCTCGTGAGCTGCTTCTTCTTCGCACCTTCGGACGCTTGTGTATCGAGCTCGGGCGAATGGCGCTCGTATACACGCGCGCGGCAAAGAGAAGGGGGCGGCAGTAACTATAACAATAACTGTAGAAGAGGCGAGGCAAAATGCAAGCCTCGCTTTTTAGAGAGGGCCGAAAGCGTTCGAGCAGTTTGGATACGCCGAAAGCTCGGAGACGTCTGTGGGGGAGGAAATATTTTTGTAGAGAGGAGGAGGAGGGTGGTTGATTTGATACGACGGATGATCTAAAAATAGAGGGCCTTGAAGTGGATGTAGCGTCAAAGCATGTGGAAATTTTCGAGTTTCTGGTTTCGCGCGGTTTGGAATTACTTTGCTCTTTCGAGCTTTTTACTTTTTAAAAGTGTTTTGTTTGATTTTGGGGGATGGTTTGTGAATCTTCAAGAATAACTTGTTGAAAAGTAAATGTTTGAATTAAATTCAACAAGATTATGTTTTTGGTAATGATACATATTTGAAAGATTGTTTTACTTCTTCTTATGTCAAAAAGTTCCCGAGGTTATAATGAGCTTAGAATTACGATAAACCAGTTTCCAGTTTCCATTCTCGCAGTTTGTAAGAAGAAGTGGAGGTTTATAAAGACACTTTTGGCATAAGAAGAGAAACAAATGTAGCGTTTAAAAATTTATCACTACTGAAAATGTTACCTTGTTATGTTTACTCGCTGACTGAAGTGAGAAAAGTACGTAGCTCAAAATATACTGCCATTTTTTAAAATGAAAATTCCAAGCTTTTATATTCACGGTCTCGAAAAGTTTTCACAAAAAATGTAAATCATAAAACCTCTTTTACGGCTGAAAAATATAAGCACGGTGTACGGCTATTACAGACGTGTTTTATTCTAGATTTTTTTTTTGCATTTTATGGTCGAAAACTTTTACTTAGAAATTAAATGAAAATTTCAAACTTCTAAGAAGCTTTTCTTGTTTAAACTTCCATTTTTATGACGCGTTACTGGACTTACTAAGAAACTCTGTTACGTTATGAAGTAAGTATGTTTGACTCTTTTGACTGCGGACAATCTTTTATATAATCATTTTACGTATACTGTGACTTAAGGTATAAGGAACTAATAAAAGTGAACTGATTCTTTGTCATTTTGTTATTTATTCTATATTCATTACAAAAAGCATTTGTTGTAAATAATAAGAAAATTAATAATTAAGATTAAATTCATCATTGTTTATGAAAAAAGTTTGTTTATAAAAGCCATTGTCTAATTACTTAAAAAAATTATTATTATTCTATCATAATTAGTACTTTGCAAGAAAAGGTAGTTAAACTTTGCAGAGTCGAGGAAAATTTTAAAAATGCAGAAGTTCATGAATACGAAAGTCGGCACTGGAATCAATGCAAATGCGAAATATATGTATTTTACAATTCTCCTTTCACTGGAGCTTCACCTTAAACTTGTCGCACCCCGAGATCTACCTCCTCCGCCTTTTTCCCTCTTCGAGTGTACTCAAATTCTCTCCTTACTTAAAAAGCCATTTATTTAAATGCTTTTATATTTTACAATATTAATGAAAACACTATTAACGAGAGGAAAAGATTTAAAAAAAGAGAAGCTGAATAATTTATGCATGCTCTATTTGCTGATATTGAGTATAAAAATGAAAGCAAAGTTAATTTATTCGCACAAAAAATTTAGTCGTATCAGATTTTTTATTTAATTATGAATGAAATTACTTAAATTTAATACAAGTTCGCGAAAAAATTCTATAAATATAAAGTACGTCTTTATTTGTTCAGAATATCTAAAATACATTTAGTATTTATGACCATTTCGAATTGCTATGATTAAATCAAGTAACCAAATCACTAATATTTACATTTAAATGAGAGAATATTCCCAATTCTGCCCTCGTTCATATATTTAGAGCAAATTCTGAATTCACTGTCCTAGACAAATGCACTATAAAAAGCAACTTCATTCAACAGTAATTTACGCGTTCTATTTACCTAAAACCTACCTTAACAATAGAACATAATAAAACCGGAAATTCTATATTTTTCCACTCTAACCATCCCTCAACTACCCAAACATTTCAACATAATCAGCGCAGCGCAAACAAATCGCACTATCCTCCTAAAACTGTCAATTTCACACGCGACCACGCCGAGCAACAACACCTCTTCCATCACTTCGTCCAACAATACAACTCTTCCTCGGCATCATCTCTTCCACAAAATCACCCGCTACTTTTTCATCTCTATCTCTGTCGCATTATGCATCTGCTCTCCGCAGCCATTAAATCCTCGACTCTCTCTTCTCCCCTCTCCCTTCCCCAGCAACACAGCTTTCCATTGTTTACCCTCTCTCGACTCTTTATCCTCTCCAGGGCTTCGTCTTCTCATCTCCGGCCTCGATCGTCCAAGAAACGAGGTCGTCGGCCCAGCCGATCGTCGAGCTCGCTCGAAACAATTCGCGCCGCGGGACACGTGCTAAAAATGGCCCCTCGAAACTTTCGACGTTAGCGCGCGGGATTAGCGCACGTGCCGCTGAGAGGGGAATTTTTGAGTTCTGCAGAGCCGAGTTTGAGGCAGGAAGTGAGCGCCGGACATGCGAGTGGGGAGCAGGGTTTTTTTTTACGCTGAGAGGGGCGATGCAGATTTGGATATACTGGGATTAGGAAATTTTAATAAGCTCGTTTGGGTAGGAGATTGCTGGTGGGAGGATTGTTTCTTTTCTTATTAAATTTTCGATTCGTGGATGGAATATTTTTTTTTTCTGGTTTTATGAGAGTTTTATACGATTTGGAGAAAGTGTGGAATCTAAAAATTTGCTGTGACAGCTAGGGGAGCCGCAATGTAATTATATAGCCGGTACTCGGAGTACGCTGACACGGTAAATTTATTCGTGAGTTAGTTCAAGCCGGTGGATTACCGTGAACTAGTTTTAGTATTAAGAGCAATTTTATGCCTTACTTTTGTGCTTTAAACAGATTTCTTTCTAGAATAGTTTTTGCAAAATAAGGAAAATATGATGAGCTTATTCTAGGCCATATAAAAATGATCTACCCAAAAAGGGCACTTATTTTATGGAATATTAAAGTAAAATCGATCCAAACCAATATTGACTATAAAATTTTTATACGAAAATTTTATTGAACCGTGCTATTTACATTGTATAACATCACTTGCTTACCAAAAATAAACTTTCAGCTGCCTAAATAAATAATCTCCATAAAATTCAGCTAATAAAAAAATTTCATCAAATCAAACTTATTACTAACACAAACTTAAATAAAATATTAATCCGCCAAGTGCTAAAAATTCAACGATCTCTCAACAAACCCAACATACCAACCCACACTCATCCTTACAAACCCTAACATCTCTCTTAAAGAAACCCAGCTGAAAAACTCAGCTCTTTCAGCATCTTGATAGCTCGGAAATCAAGTTTAAACACCGAGCGCCGCGAAGAACAATCCCGGGGTGCACAGAATAGGGGTGGGGGGCGGAATCTCGAAAAAAACAGGAGCGATCCGTGTAGTCGGTAAAACGAAATCCCCCTCAAGCAGTCGGCGGCTGCGGCAGGCTGTTTTCCGCGCAGCTGGCTCGCATTTTCATGCTGTCCGCCGCACTTTTCCGGAAAATTGACTCGCTCCCCCCTCCACGCGGCCGCAATTTTCGAGGCCAATTTCCTGCCTGTCGAGCCGCCGCGGATTCGGCCCGGCGCTGATCGCCAGTAGTTTAGTTCCGTGTAAGGTCAGACATAGGGTTGAAGAAGTGAGCACGTAAGGAGGGAGAGGAGCTAGCGGAAGAAAACGATGTTGTCGCTGGTTGTTGTTGGGGGATCGTGAAAAAATTGTGGATGAGGAGGTTTCTGGATCGTTTTTATTGCTTGGACCCGCGATATTTTGCTGTTGCTGCGAAGTGGGTGAATTTTTTTAACATTTCTTTTATCATAAAGGTAACTGTTTATTTATTAGATATTTTATATTAAATTAAGGTTCGAATGAGTTTGGATTCTCGTATGGATTTTCATTAGTTTGTAGTAATGAATTTTGAATAAATGTTTGCTAAAAGAACGTATTTCTAATCAAAGAAGTTATTTTTCTAACTTTACAAAAGTTTTGGAAAACTTTGATATAACTTTGCTTTTTTATTGCTGTTGCAACTTTTTCTAATAATTTGTCGCTGCTCTGTTTTCAAACTTTTTACATTCGTAGTTCAACTTTATAATACTGTATGTGCTCTACCAGCAGAAGCAATAATGTAATAATTTTAAGATATTTTCAAAAGATTAAGTGAACTAAAATTATTTAGTTTCGTCAATTAAATTCACGTAAAAATATTTCAATTTATATTAATATTAAGTTTAGTACAGCCTATTGTATTCTGAATTGAAATTTTAATAAATCTAAAATATTCAATAGCTAATATTAAAATAAGGTATTTCTTTAAGAATGGCATTTGATCGAAATGTTTTAGATATACTTAATCAAAATATTTAGATTGATGAAACAATTAACAAATTTCAATCAAATGCCATTCTTAGACGCTTCAGAATATCGATTTGTAGAGAGAAAAAGTAAATTATCAAAGAGGGCAACTATGTTTTAAATGCACATATATAGCAATATATTTTTTTAGTCAAAAAACTGTATAATCTACACAATCGCTAATAGTAAGATTATCACTTATTAACTTGACTATTTCTTTATTTTTTTATTAAAATTCTATCAAATCCCGTTTCAAGCGACTTCACAATTTTATATTCATTTTTACAAAGGGAAACATAATCATAAAACACATTCTAACATCCTAAAAAACAAAACTTCAACAACTCTCGAATCAAAACCCACATCACTATGCACTACGCCACCTTCCTAAAAACCACGCACACCAAAAAAGTCCGTCGCCGCCAGCCGTTTTAAAAACACAACGAAACCGCATCAACCGAGCAAACAAATGCCAACCTGACCAGGCCGCGAAGTAGCGAAACTCGTCGCCGCAAAGTGTTTTTCCACCACCCCCGACCTCAAAGCACACCGCGAGTGCCTCTCTGCAGCCAGCCCGCTAACCTTTTTACCGCGTTATGCGCTTTTTCGCGCGACAACCAAAGCCGCATCGGCCTCCCATACATATAAAGCCTCGTTCACACAAGCGGAGAGGCTATCGAACTGTTATGATCCGCGAGGCTTGGCCAACGGCCAAAAGTGCAGGGGGGGCTTTTCTAACGGCCAGATAAGTTAGGTGTGCGCCGCTGAGCTGCGACACACGTGGAGCAGAGATTTGCCCGAATGGGCCGGGAGATAAACAAACAAAGCGGATGGGTAATGGATTGCGCGAAAGAGAGAAGAGGGGGGAAGGTGCGATTTGTGTTTTGGAAGACGAGAGAGGGCGGATGATGTAAGGGTGGACGAAGTTTTGGCGCACTGAGGCTGGGTTTTTTGGTGGAGAGGTTGATTGTGAAGTTATGTGCTTTTTCGGGCTCTTGTTTTGGGATTTTTATTGGAGCGTGTGAGTTTCTGGGTTGGGTTATTTTCTTTGATATTTTTCGTAAGTGAGCTTGGCTTGTCTGGGAGGGTTTGTGTTCGTGAGGTATAGTTTAAGGGTATGAATATCCGATAGGTTCATTGAATTTAATTTGCGATAAGTATTTTTAGTGGTTTAAAAATAGCATACTTGATTTACCGTGAAAATATTACAGCTTATAAGAAGATTAAAATAATGGTGTATAATTATATATTAAATTCTGAAATTTAAAATAAAAAATAAATTATTAATTTTCGTTAATTAAATATAATTCTGATTTATTCAAAGTAACGTAAATGAAATTTAGCTTAGAAATTTCTTTACTTGAAGTTCGTAATTTTAATTAAAATTTATTACATCACATGAATTTTTCAGCAAGTAATGAGAACGACAGTAATAATTAAACTGCGAGAAGAATGTAGGTTTAATCAAATACAATGTATATTGTTGTGTAAAATAATTCAACTGTTCCCATATTTTTAAATGTTATTCATTTTGCTGTTTTATACGTTAAAAGTATAAAAATTAATCAATTTTATTAATAACAAACATGTTCAGCTACGTAAAATATAACTACAAGAACAACGGGAAAATAAAATTCCAAGGAATAGAAAAGAAATATAAAATAAAATGAAACAAACCGAAATAAAAGCACACCAAAGTCATACAAAAAACGAAGAAAAATGTAATCTAAAAGGAATCCAAATAACGAACAATAAATGCTCAAGAATGAAAGATCATAAACAACAGAAAGAAAGATCCGGCAGTAAAAATAAACAAAAGATGCGATGTTCCGAAATAAAATAAAATAGGTAAGAAACCAGAGTGATAAAAGTTAAAACAAATAGAGGAAATCTTACAGACAAATATATTCGTGCACTCTTATTCTTACAAAAAATAAACTTTTTATACTACCATAAATTTCATTTTCAATATCACTTTTCTAATATTGCGTTGCAGTATTTATATTATTTATTTTCCAACAATAAAATTTTTTCAATTTTCATTATCGATAAATATTTAATATTTCCGCTCGAAAAAATTCTTTCATCACCTATCTCTTACTTTCTTCTCGTCAAGCTCCTCTTGCACATTCCACTACAACAAAGACACTTATATCTCAACAACCACAATCAATCAATCCAAACATCTTAAAACCCATCCTCACCCCAACCCACCTCCACGCAATCTCCCAAAAGCGACAACTACCATCCAAAAAGTACAATCAAAAACCAACAATCACACCATAAAAAAAGCGAGATACCCGTGCACAGCATAACCTACATGAATAAAACTACATTGTCCAGGGGGGGGGGGGCTGGGCCGGCTTAATCGCACGGGCGCTGACCGGCAAAAATATGGGGGTCTCTCTCCCAACCTGCGCACGCTATCGCAGCCCGGTTATAATTCGTCTTGCGCGCCGGCGCACGATCGTCGATATCGCGCGCTGTTTTTGTTTGGATATTGAATCGGCCGGCGGCCTACACAAAGAGCGCGTTATTTATGTCGCCGCGCGCTGATTTCCTTCGTTCACCCCCTCCGCGCTTTTTTTTCCTACGCGGCTCGGCTCCATTTTTATTATATATTTCGCTGCACACGCGGAAATCGGGCCGGATATCGCGGACTGCGGTATAATGAATGTGCAGTTTTGCAATCAGCGAGATCGCGCTTTCGTCTTTGTTGTTTTGGGTGGCTGTGTGCTCGGGCGCGAGCTGTGTTTTTTTAAGCGGGCCGCGCGGTTTTTT
>JAPYZA010003292.1:0-15431 GCA_030522685.1 Eupelmus azureus | reverse complement strand
AAACCTAAAAATTATATTATGCATATGTAATATTTTAATCACTCTAATGACGATTTACAAAAATCTTGTTTAATGATCTGTGTTTCCTCTGAATCATTTTATACATTGATGAACAAATGATCATTTTGTTGAATATTTACAGTAAGGCCAAGTGTAATGAACCGAGTAACAACGGCTAGACAATGTGAAGGTTTATAGTTCATAGTCATTTTTATCATCTACATTGAGTGACGTAAGAAGCGAGAATTTAATCATGCCAATCTGATATTTGCCAATCAGTTGCTTCAATTAAGCATCGGAATAGATAATAGTTAATTGTTGCTAGTCACCAATAATTTTTATTTATTGATTTAAAGTATAAAGTCTATAAGAAATTCTATTTACGGAAGCAAAAGATATATTTCTTATGGTACACAGTATATAAATACTAAATTTATGATTATCTAAATAAGCATAAACTCAGTAAAAGGTCTGCTTTATTAATATTAATAGCAATAAGCATACGCCAACGTAATTGTGATGTAACAATTTCTGAGTGAGTTTTGCATGGAACACTGACCTAAAATATGATTTTTTTTTCTTAATGATTGACTATAAATTATCTGGAAAGGTCTTCACTAATATGAATGAGATACACAATGTTAATAAGTTACAATTTGCGTCAAAAGTTCACAAAGAAAAAATTTATTTACTTTCTTAAATAATTAAACATGGGTAGTACATTCATTTCATTTTATAAAATATCTAAATAAATAAAATTTAAAAAATTGGAAAATTTTATTTCTTTTATAAATGATAATAAATCATAACAATATTAATTTTAATTATTCAAGATAAAAAATATTTTAAATATTATTTTAGCTTATATATTAATGATATAATATGATAATTGTATCATATTGTAGAATTTGCATTAATACTTTCATCGATATGAGCTGTTAAGAAATAAGTCGTTATATAGCTTTTTTGTATCGAAATGAATGACATGTTATATATAATGCGTGCTAAATTTTTGCATTTGTTTTCTCATTCGAAACTTGAAATTATTTTATTTTGTATTAAGGTTTTTAAATAGTTCATTAATTGCATTCTTTACTTATATATTTTATATTCTTTATCCAAATATCTTCATTTGTAGATTAAAAGTGTCAGACTATCGTTCGAATGGCTATTATTTATCTATTTAATCGATAGTGAGTAAATACCCTGTCAACTACATAAATGATAAATAGCTTTTTACACTAATTTATCTAATTTAGTTGATCAATTTTTATAAACCACTAAAAATCATGGTTTTTTGATAAAATTTTTTTCAAAGCTAATATGGCTGATACAAGTTTATCGCAAATTCAAAAAGAAAAGCTTCGTATAGCTGTGAAATAAGCTTATGTCATGAATGCTATAATCTCGTGGAGTCATTCACAACTTAAAACCAGGTAAAAAATTTACGTTTATTATCTCATTCCACATACACATACACAGCATCTTGCCACTCCACGCCTACGCATATCTTAGTTATGTCGTATTATCGCATATATAGAAACAAAAAAATGTATGTTTCAAAGCATTTGTAACACAATACGATTGTCCATTCACGCTCATGCATCGAATCACCCTTTTATGAAGGGTTATTAATAGGTCAGAGAATGCATTATTGTAACACAAATGTTATTAATAAATAAGTGTCACGCAAGCTATACGTAAGATTTTCTTTATCTTTATCGGTAATGTGAGTAGTTACTTAAATAGTTAATTATTGTACTTTCATCAACGTAATAGTGTATATATGCACATGCGATAAATACGTACATCGAAATAAATATATATACAAAATTAAAATATCGTGAATTTAAAATAAGAAAATGTATAATCTATCATGGTAATTATACTTCTTAATGTGCTTGTTGATTCTTTTGATGAAAATAAGTTTAAATGGTTTATAAAAGCGCGGGAAAATAACAAATCGTAAAAGTATGTTTTTTGTGATATTTTGCTTTGTAGACTAAAGAACTTGAGTTTGATTACTACCAATTTTAAGTTTACACAAACGGTTATTGAACTCATTTGAATATTCATTCTTGTTTTAATTAGAATACTCTGTTGTTTAAGTTAATAATTAATAATAAATTAATATTTTATTTTTATTATAAATAGAGACTGTGACTATATATGCATATGAAATTACGTATACACGTTGCTAATTAATATTTATAGATAATTATAATGAAAGAAAATAAATAAAAACAAATTTATAGACTTTTTTGTGTTTATAAAACTAAGATAAATTTTGACGCAATCTGTGAGGAATTTAGGATGATACACCTTTGGATCAATTGAAATTTACATAATAATTGTTGGAACATGCAAATGTAATGACTGTAGTACGTCATCTACAGTTACTTTGTAGCATGTAGTGGTGCTCTCATGAAAATTTCATGCATCCAAATAATAAAGTCATACTAACACTCTTTGCAGTATATTTGCTTTTATCGAAGTTTATAAGTTTGTTATGATTTAAGAACTAACATGAGTAAGCAGTGCTAATAATTATTCTAATAGACTAAGAAAAGTAAAATATTTAATCAAGAGTTAAAAGTAACTTTTTAAGGAAGCTTAAAATTAATTAAAATTTTTTTTTAAATATATGACGTACAAATAAATATTTGTTTTTAACCATGAAAAAATAGAGTCTAATTTTAATTCCAATATTAACTTTTACGTAAAATTATTGTTAATCATTATAATAGTGCAATAATTTTTGAAGAATTATGTAGAGCAAATTAAGAAGCGTGCCTTGCGCTCTTTATCTTTGCTATTTTGTATTAATTCTGATTTATTAGTTTTAAATTGCTTTTAAGGTTAATCTACTTCTTGAAAGACAGTAATGAGTAGAGTTGATAATTTAACCATTTCCATGAAAAGTTATTATAAGTCTTGATAAACTATTGTAACTATTGAGGGATCAGAGTACAAGGGCGACGTGTGTTTAAAGGAGATACATTTTTTAATTTTAAATTACTTATATTTTATATGAAATGCTTTATTTTATTTTATTTTTTTAATTTGAATAAACTAATGTTATTAAAGTAAGTTTGATAAAAAATTATTATTAAATTCAATATAAAAAAAGTACAACCAATGATTTGGTATTATTACGGCGAGGTTAATACCGGGTCAATCGTTTCTCCCGAAGGCAAATATGATCGATTGCAACTATACCGGCGTGCATTCCTTCGGCTTATTATTTTCTGCAATAGCATGAAAATAACCGGGGATGAATTAATACGCAAATTACGGATACGTAAACGTAACAACTTATGGTGTATGGTCGGCAACAACGTGCCTTCGAGCTTTAAATGAAATTCTCCTTGATTCTCGTGCGCTGCAAATTTCGCTCCGCAGTGTGCCGAGTGTACATATGCCGACCTATAAATTATTGATATGCCAATCCCGGTGCGCGCGAATAAAAACACGGCTGCTGCAACACGACGGAACATCGCGAGTATTTCCAGCTGGCGAGTTTTCTTTCCCCGGAAAAACAGCAAAGAGTCGTTCAGACAGATGAGATGAAATGCTGCACGTACGATCAACAGACTTGAGTGAAAGACGATCGCAAGCAAAACCTTCGAATCGATTCAATGATATTAAAGTTAATGATTATAATTATTTATACGTCTTATTGCACTGAACAGTTCGTGATTGTACAGATACGTTGATAAAATAAATCAATATTAACTTTCACAAAATAAAAGAGATATTTCTTCTTTGCATCATTTATAACATAATTTTTTATTCTGACTTTGAGAAAATCGGTAATTTATTATCATCTTTCATGAGTTTATTTTTAAGCAACTTGCACTTAAAAATCGAACACTTTTGAAGTGCGATGCAAGTGTATTTTTTGCAGCTTTCATTCAATTTTATGGGGCTTAGTGAATTTCAATTGAATCATATAGCAGTGCGGATATTGCAGATTAAATTTGCTCTTGCGCACTCCTCTTAAGCTTACATTGCCATGCTATCAAAGAATTTATAACTTGGCTCAGTGGACACATTAATTAGCACCGTTCACTCCCTCAGACTCAACTTGGCCCATCTTATTTCATGTTTCCCATGCTCTCTTTCTTTCCCACTCTTTTCATTTCTTCCTTAATTTTTCATTATCTGACCCTTTTATTGATTTTGATTACCTACTTCCTATTTTTTCTTTTTAAAAATTCTTGACGATTTATTTTATTTAATAATTTTTTTCAAATTTATAGTTTTTTTTTTTGCTTTTTGATATATTATTATACCAGAAATAATCTGGAATTGAAACTAAATAAACTTATAAAGTTGGTCATGATTTTAAATGTCAAACGAACTTTTTATTAATATTTAGAAGAATTCACACGTGTTTTATATAAATGGAGTTTATCTAGCTATGAAATTTTTGAACCATACACATAAATAGCACGCGCTTGGATACCCATATATTTTATAAAAACATTTTTTTTTATTCTAAATATTTCAAAACAAATTTCTAACATGATTTTTCAAAAATTTTTATTTTTACTATCACGAAAAATCAAGATTTATCTTGCTTTTTTTTTAAAGTAAGCATTTTAGTCGTAATTCTTTTTACGTTATAAAGGAGTAGGATCCACGAAAATTTAAAAAATATTCGTATTAAAAAAAAGTAAAAAATAAATTTGATTTTTTAATTTAAAGGAATGTAATTGATTGTATGTTTAAATTCAATCCGGAACTTAAATGAAAAATTGTGCCAAAGCTCTGGGATTACGCAACACGCTTTTTCTTCCCCTTCCCATCTCTATTCGTATCTATCTCTCACGCTCGTATAATTTTTCTCTCTCGTTCCTCATCGGCCGAGTTCTCGCCTCGGCGATCGGCCAATACCAACACGACCCCGAATAAGAATCTCTGTCCCTCTCGCTCCTGCTCTTTTCGATAAAAATTCTTTGGATCATGTGCGAATATGCAATAAAAGGAGCGAGCGTAAAACGCACGAATTCGCAGCGGCGGCACGCTTTGCTAAATCTCCATGCGCGAGAGAGGCCCGCATATTGCTGGCGTGACTTATTAGCTCGGCCACGGAGCGGCTCGTTTGTTTGTTCTTTCTGTCTACTGTCCTTCCTCGATCTTCTTCCCTTTCTCCCATTCTCGGCGACGACGACGACGATGCCCGCGAATGTTAAGTAAGAGCGGCTTGCGCGCGTGAAATATAAGTCGGTCACTGATTGCACGGGCGTATCCGACCGTCGAGTGCGATCTCTCGTATATGTAATTCAAATTTTTGCGGCGATGTTCTCACGCGCGCCCGAAGATTGAAATTTTAATGACGCGAAGATTATAAACATTATTGAGAAAGGTGAAATTCGAGCTTTTTAAAATGAATAATTCAATGACCAAGCTAAATTGTTTTTATTAAACAGTTTTTATGCTTATTTGAAATTAGAAAGGTATTGGAAACATGTAAAATATAAATTATGTTGTTCATATTTTAGTCTAATAATGCTTTATACTTAAAAGTAAAATTTTTTTGCATAACCCACAATAACGGCAGGTCGTAAATTTCTCCTGCAAATAGAGCCGTCGATGCTCGCAGAAGTGTTTGGCAGGCGTGTCACGTAGCCGACTATCACGCGCTATACTGGAGAGTCCGGTAGATTTTCGGATAAAGCTTGTTTTTTCTTTCGTACACCATCTATTCGCAGAAAAAATTAGAATGATGAAATGACGCGTGACTTCCGCTTATTAAATTTAAACGTTGCACTTGTAGACGTGTTGTGCGGATTAGAATTTTGATAAGATCATACATTAATTTAATAGGAAAATTCAACATGAAAAAGAATGTTGCACAATTTTTTCCTAATCACATCAAGGTCCTGTTACCTTTAATGTTTCTCCTTTTAATTTTTTAATCAATTTTTTGTTAATTTATTAATATGAAATAATTTAAAAAGTTTTTTTAAATAGAAATAAAGTATTTAACTTCAATAAACTATTTTATTTTTTAAAAATTGCTAAAACATTTTAGATACTGATTTTTTCACAGAAACTAATATTTTGTAGAAAAGCTGCACGTCTCATGAGTAAGTTTCAAGAAAAGCTTATGCTTCACAGACACTAAATTAAATTGTTTGTCCCATATTTGGAACAAGGAATGAAAAGAAGGTTAAATATTCTGTAAAATTACGAAAATAATATTCTCTATTCAATATCGTTTTCGTGCAGTAAATTATCGACTATTTACATCTAAATTGTTTTTTAGAGTTACTAAATTGCGCGTAATAATCAATTTTGGTTTTTACTGTTAAACATTAATACTGTAACATCATCAGTTTATAATAATTTAGGTTATTGATAGTTATTATTTAATGAGTCTTTTATGTTTGCTTAGTAGGTAGCTATGCAATATATTATAACAAAAAAATGTTAATACGATTACAAATAATAAAATTGAAATTAGACTGACCAAATTGAAAAAAATAAAAGCTGAAAATAAAAAAGGCATTTGCTTCTACATTAAGACAAGCCTTGAAACAAGCACTTCACCTTAAAAGCGCCGAGGGATTGGCAGAAGAGGGTGGAAATCCACCGAACGTCGAGTGCCCTTCGCGGCTCGTTTATTTTTAACACCGAGAGACTTTATGATTCGGGCTTCGGTAGTTCTTTCGGACTCGAGCTTTAACAGTCGGCACTCGTATAGCACACGCACTGCTCGCCGAGCACGACTCGGTGATTCAGTGGTTATAAATCAACCCGTTACGTGTTTCTGTCGTAAAAAATTGGTGAGTTCCGCATATAACACTTCTACTACACAAGGTGCACTTGAGCTCTGCCAGCTCGCACGCAACGATCTAATCCGGCGATTGTTTACCGCGCGCCATTTGAAATTCTAAATCCCTTACCACAGTTTATCGTCATTTTTCAAAGCTCCATACGCGAGCGGTTAACCGTACGCGAACTCTGCGTACATCGCTGAATGAATAGTCAATTGCTTGACGAACTATGCGACTACGCTAGTCGTCCCGATTTCTCGGCTCGATATATTTTACGGTATTCTTGGTGCGGTTTGCAAGTTGGGCCGTGCTTCTGGGAACGGGACCCTTTTTCAGCTGGAGAAATTAATATTTCAAGGCCCGCGACTCTCATTATAAAAAGGGTCTACTCTTTCTTTTCTCTTACTCGCGGTTTTGCAAAAGACAAAGAGAGCCATAAATCTGTCTTCGGGGAACTGGTACCTATGTCGCACGGCGGCGGAAGCGAGGAATATTGAAAGACGTAAAATGAAAACTCACTCCAGAAATTGTCTTTGAGCTTTATTTAAAAACTAATTTTGCGCACAGGCGATATTGTTGCGCAAAGCACGCCGACGTGATGAATAGTCTTGAATTTCATTTTTAGAATTAATAACTATAACATACGCATTAACTTTTTATCAAACGTTGCACTGTTTTTTGATATTATAGTAATTATCATATTAGCAGGCATAATATAAATAATTATCAAGGTGCTTAGGGTGAGGTCGAAGACCAATAAACTTTAAAAGCTTGCATTAATTTCAATGAAACTGCTTCATGTCATGTATGTTACGAAATCCTAATGATACTGGGAAATAATTCAGAATTTTAATTAAAATTTATTGTAGGGACCATAAAAAATCGCTAAAACATTCGTCACGTGCAAAACGTTGACTCGACGAGACGATTGCGAATCGTCAAACTATAAATATATGTTAAAAAGCCATTTCGTGAATGAAGTCATGGTTCGCAAAAACGCCGAGACTAAACTGAGCTAATAGTGTCGTTTAGAATCTCAGTTTTGGCTTACACATATAAATCTTGTTATGGTATTAGAAGATAAAAATTTATTTTTAATTTCTCGTTAAAAGTAATTAAAAATCTACGATAAAAGTTAAATATAAATTTATTTAGTTATATGAAATAATGGTTTTCAAGCGCAAAGTGTGTCAAATAATCGTTACCGCACCCGTTTTATGAAGATTAAAAAAACTCCTAATTTAGCACGAGTGACATCATCTAGTAGCTTCGAATATTGCACTTTTATAGCGTATTCCTTTAGACCGTTATTTTTGTACAAGCCAATGCTGTTCTAGTAACGTATTTACTAAGAACTTGCAAGTAATTTTATTTTTATAGCGTCTAAACATTTTAGTATTATTACATTCTCCGTCAAAAAAATTATGATTTTCGTTATACTCTTAAAATATTTTAGTGGTAAAAAAATCTTTACAAATTAATCTCTGATAGGTCAGTTGTTTATTAGGCTTTGAATATTTATGAAAAATAAATTTTACGATTCTATTGTTATTATGCCGTGAGTCTGTGCTTTGCAACACCAACACCAACACCAACATGTTCATGTATATGTACCCTTTTTGAAAGAAAAGTTTCGTTTTAAAAAAAATTTTTATTGAATAAAAATAATATTTGAGCAAAATATTATTGCAGAAAATCATAAATACCTCGAATATTTCATCATTGATAAATATAAAAGAAATTTATTTGCAACAAGTTGTTAATAAATACTCACTCTATCATTAGGAATTTAAAAAAAAATTTATTTTTAATCAAGATCTTGTAATTATACATTATCTCAAGCCATAAAAGTACGCATTGCAGCAAGTACAAGCACGCAGAATAAGTCGCCAGTAAGCTTCCTCTCAATCTCATCCTTATAGCTCTTCGCACTGATTTTATTGTTATCCGCCATAAGAACACACGCATGCACTCGGCTAAAAAAGCCAATGGCTCATTAAAAGCCTATAATCATCCGATAGGCAGCTTTGAAAAAGCTCGACTTTGCTCGGCATAAGCCATAAGCATCACAGACATATAGAACCTCAACGACATGCGTCTCTCTCACAACGTACATATATACACACATAGACAGGCACACGACACTATGATGACGAAGATAAGGCATTTGCCGCACACGCATTCACTCTAGCGTATCGCGCAACATCTGCGTCGTGTGCAGCGACAGCGGCAGCAGCAGCAGCGAAGCTGCGGCCTGTTTTACGACTGTTTACTATACGGGCCATCCGATTGAATAACCGATGCACCGCGCTCTTTCCTTCGTTCCGTACACACGTGCGATTCCACGAGCAAAAGATCGAGGGCTCTCGGATGATGCAGGCCTTCCGCCTAGTTTCGCGGGAAGTGTATGCGCGCGCGCGAGTACGAGAGCACGCGGGACCAATGGGAAATAACAGGGGAGCTCTTTCTGTCTTGAGCGAGAGACTGAAAGGGGCAACTGTCGATTCACGTGAGGCCTGCTTTAAGAGTAATGCCCCTTATACGTACACGCTGACGTGCAACGCGGCTTATCCATCAGCCGATCCGGATTAAGACGTTGGAAAGCGTTTAACCTATCGGCCGCTGCATTCAAATCCGGAAGCTCTATACTATTACGCTCTTGCTGCAACATTAAAAAATAAAGAATACTTGTTTACATAGCTTTAAGATTCCATATGCTTAAGTTTATGTTTTAAAAAAACAGCCTAAAATGTAAAGTTTTTGTAAACTACGCAAGAAAGTACAAGATAATTTAATCGGACTCGAGAAAAATAATACAATGTAGATGAGGCAGCCCCGAGGCATAAAGAGAGAAAAAATACGTTCGGAGCGTGCACGGGTTTTAAATGCAGAAAAGGAAGTGCATGCCACGGCTCCTGATGCATCTTATCGTGGAATTGCGCAAGACGGGCCCAGACTACTTGGAGCCCCGATTGGCCGGAGAATAAACGAGGAGCAAGATAGAAGAGTAGGTGCAGAATTGAGAAAGCTCCAACGATTGACTTATTTATTGAGCCTGATTGTTCTGTTACATGCAATTATTGGCGCACCATTGCGCGCTTAATATAAAACAAACAAGCAATCAGCATTTTAACAAGTTCATTTATCTTGTAATTTGTATGAATTTTATGTTAATTTCTTTTCTTTTTCCTTCAAATTCTAAGATGAAAAACAAATCTTTTAAGTTGGGTGATTTTAAATTCCCTCAATTTTCATAAAAATTTTAATATCTGCCTTTTAAACAAAACAGTTTCGCAAATATTAATTTTCACCGAATGTATTGACTAGCCCATTCTAAAAATACAGAGTAAAGAGGTCGCAGCACTCTTCGCATTTTGAAATCCAAACAATTTATACGTATATAAATTGACGCAATCGCAAAAGCACCGGCAAAAAGCTGTAACACGCACTCTGGAGAAAGAGCTCGCTTACGCGTTCGCAGGACGTAAAACGTGAAACGTATGAAATCGAGCGAGCGAGCACAACGCGATTACCCGGCGGCCGAATAACTTTTTCAACAAAACGCCGTGCATCCCGTAAAAAAATAACCGGTCGCGGCTGTTTCTCTCGGTGCTCGTTCCTAAAGTGTGCGCCTCGGATTCGGACATAATAACTCAGCGTGGCGAATTAATACTGCCAATAATTTGCTGGTGAAAAATCGAAATCCTACGCGTATTAAGATAGCTCGAGATATAGGAGAAATAAAAAATGGCTTGATAAGACGCCGCGAGGTTCAGCTCTAACTAAAATTCTAGACAAGCGCGGCGCTCTATGCATGTGACCTACAGAGATAGCGCACTATGCATTTGTTCTCTCGGGCGCCTTGTTTTTTTTTCTTTTTTTTTTAATAGAAAGGAAGTGAGTATGAATGAATGAATATATTTTCCAGGTGGGACGTTGGTTGTACTCGAGAAAAAGCAGTTTTTGTGCGTGAAATGTGTTCGAGGCAAAGTTTATAGCCTTCGTATACTGTTGAAAGAAACGCATATAATTAGAGCAGCGGTAATGCGAGATCATATACATAAGAAGTTTATTGAGCGGTGCAAAAAATCTGTACTTCCTGATGAAGAGGCCGGATGATCGATTCGTGCTTTTTTTCGTATAAAGTCATTTTAAATAAAAACTTATTTGAAATAAGGTTATTTTATTGATTGTTCATTAAATAACCTTTTATGTTGCTTTCATACGTTTTTAATTTGGTTTTATTAAATATTAAAGTTATAACTAATAACTATTCAATTTTCCAATAGTAAAACTGTTTTTGTATAGTATAATTATAATATAGTAATTTTTGAACGAAAAATTTTAATTAGAAGGTCATATACATATTTTACTTTGATATAATAATTTTTTGCATTAACAAGGAGCTTTTCTGTCTGCAGATCCTCTGGAAAGTGTTTATCCAGACGGCGCCAAAACAATTTGAGGCTGCCAATAGTTTACTATTGCTGTATTAATAGTACGGTCATTGAATAACTTCTTTATCCTTCACCCTGTGCTTATTTAAGATTCAAATACGTAATCAACACTTGGTAGAATGAAATTAAAATAGAGAGCTCTGAGTTTATCGAAGATTAAATTATTGTAGCCATACAAAGTAAAAATTTATTCCGTCCAAATTAGGTTTTAAATTAGTTATAGTTTAGATTTTTAAATTATTTATATGTAAAATTTATTTTACAAATTAAGGTCCTAAAACAAGTTGTGTCCTAGTTTTTAATTCATTAAATATTTATTATGTAATTTTAAAAACTTTTTCTAAGTATTTGTTCTGGAACAAATAATGAAATTCCGAAAATTCTGGACTTGTATTCATTCAAACCCTTTTAAAACATTGTGAATTCATTCCGAGAACTGTCTTTTATGTTTCTGTACGACACTCCAACCCACCCAATCCTTTCCGAAAAAAAACCGAAAAACCTGAACGTCTACCCGACATCGAAACATTCATTTAAATAAAATGAACCCTTTACTCATTACTACGATAAAAGTCCTCCTCAAAGACTATACTATTTAAAAAAAGTAAAGCGACCGAACCTCATCATAATTGTTTATCCGCGGCATTTCTTTCCTGGCAAGTGTTCTGGCTTTACAGAATCGAGGGAGGTCCAAAGCTCGACTTGCATGGCGATGCGACTGTCGGCCACTGTCCGAGCGCATGAAACAGGCCGCTTGGCGCGCGAGGCTTATCGGATTCTCCGATCGGTATACACTTGGTCTGCGGAATATTAATGGTCGCTCGTTTCTGAGGTACACGAGAGCGTTGAATGTGTGTATATATGCTTTGCCGCCGTCCCATCGTCGCGACTTTTTCATTTTCCTTCTTTTTGCTCGCGAGATACAGACTCGAGAGCTATACAATGTCGGGCCGCGCGAAACTCTACACTCGAGCGCGTTATCATTTAGAGCACTTTGCCTATAACGCGAGGCTTTCTTTATCGGCTCTGTAAACGCCGCATATTTTTCGCGGCTTTATCTGCCGAGGATGATTTTTAAACGAGAGTTGAGATGACACAGAGTTACGTTGGCCGCGACTGCTTTTTGTAGAGCCGGCGATGACGCGTCCCTTATTGCTCTCGGATAATCGCAGCAGGATGTTGATTGGTTTGTGTACATATTGTGCGTGCCTCGAATTAAATTATCTGATTATTTAATTATTTCAGCCTGGAGTTATCGATTTAGCGCCCAGTTAACCGCGAATTGACAGTATCATTTAGCTGACTGCCGGCATTGTTGTTTTAATGATTGCGTTGAAAAGTTTGTTTATTTAATCGATACATTTTCTTTGGGAATGCATTTGATTTTTCCTGTAGCCGAATGTTTACTTGGTTCATGTGAATGAAATGTTTGTTTAACCTAGAAGATAAGAGTCGCGAAGCGATCGTCAAATTTGTATTTTTGAACTTACAAACAAGATTGCTTGCTTATTTTAAATGTGAAATTGAAAACAAAATTATGCAAACATTTAATTATATCATAACTGAAGATAGATGTGATCATCAATTATGCCAGCTAGATCAGTGAACTCGAGACCTTAACCATAAATAGTAGTTTTGCAAAACTTATTAAACATTATTACACAAACAGGTTTTATAGTTAAGTTGTTAGTTTCATATTTAAAGTAAACGCTCGTTGAAAATCGCATAACACGTTTGCTCGCTGAAAATTTGTCATCGAAATTTTGGGTCGCAGAACTATTCTTCGCGCCAAAGCGGCAAACAAACATCTGTTTTCCCCTGTTCCCAACGAGCTTACTTAACGCATTTCTCCGCCCTATCGTCAGCTCCGAGTCGATCTACACAGCTCTCGCGCTCGCGCGAACACAACAGCTCTCGGCTCCGCGATACGAATCTCAAATGCGCACCTTTCCCCGCCTGGCTCGCACATTCGCGCACTCGAGATGCATCAAAAAGCACATGCCTATGGATTCGTCACGCGTATTCGCGGCACACGTCATCTCACTTTCATAATCGACGCGTCTACTCCCTTGTACGGTAAAAAAGGCGTTTCTACTCGCGCTTGTCCGCACTTTCACGCCCCGAGAGAGCTTCGACAATACGCGCGATTCACGCATCTACTTTCCGCGCATGACAAAAGCCTTTGGCATATAATCGGGAGCAGGCCTTTGACAGGACTGCTTATACGAAACTGCAGCGAGAGACGAGAGCGAGCGAACGAACGCACGAAAGAAGAAGCGCCACATCGGAAAACGAAAAGACCGCCTGCTGCCGCAGAGCCCGCGTGCGAGGCCCGAGCTGCCGCCAAGCGCTCAGCTTCAGTTCAGCGCGAGCCAGCGGAGAAGGACGACACACGCCGCAGCTGTATACCGGCTCGACGAATTATCGCACGACCGGTGTCGCCGCCGCTTCTTTCTTTTTTTTCTTTTTAATTGGATCGCCACGCGGATTATTATTTACGATCGACACTTTTTTTTATCCTTTATAACGACTCGAGGGTTCATTTTTATCTCCTGGCTGTCGCCGAGTTCAATTGAATATTTTTTACGGAGAATAAATTCTGAAAACGAGCGCGGTCCCGTTTTTGCGCTTGCAAAAATGAAAGAGGCCCACGGCGGGCTTGTGAGATAATTTCAAGTGGTGATTGAGTTGTGGTTTCATTCATCATGTTGACGTATTGGGCCTCGCCGCTGTTGCTGCTGCTGCTGCTACTGCTGCGCGCCGCAGGTAATTAATCTGAGCTTTCATATTCCTGGTAAAAGCTTTTCGCCGACTCGTCGGAAATTTCGTTAAAACTGGAGTACGGGAACAGCTCGTATTAGATCCATTATAGTGTTTTGCCGCGTGGTATGGTTTTAAAATTTCTCACACCGGCTATTGTAAAACGTAAGCGGTTTTCTTTTTTTTTCGGTGAATGGACAACACCATAAATTCGTGAAACCAGTTTTTGGCCGCAGGAAATATACTTTTTCTTTTATTTTTAGCCCGATAAGATTTTTATGGCCTGGGATGCAATTGCATGCGACACGAAAATAATTGCTTCTGAATTTACTTATTTTTAATTAATTAATAAAAAGTTTTTAAACATCCAACGATCGGAAGATATGATATAAAAATAAGGGACCTACATGTGCTAATTTAGTTTATATTAATTAAATTATTTTCATTAATTAACAAAATTGTAATGGAATGTCATTATACAAATTTTCGTTACAATAATGTAATAATATTAATTTAGTTTATGAATCATGTCACTAAATTAAAAAAATGAGTACGTCTATTTACAGCACAAAACATTTATCTGAATAATGGAGAATATTATACAGTGAAAATGTAAACCAGCCGATAATTGAATAAGATAAATGATAGACATTAGTTAATCCACACCCAAGCGAAATTTAAGCGAACTCCTTCCTCTCGCTTCCTCGATGACTAAAAAAATATAAACCCACGCCAATCACTATAGGCGCCGAGAAAAAAAAAACAAAGCATTCTGCAACGTCGGGACTGCATAAAAAAAGCCGCTTGAATAATGTTCGATTCGACGGAAGTCCCATCCTATTTTAAGACGCTTTTCTAGACGCTCTTATAGTGAGCACGCACGCGAAACTCAACACAATGCAGACAGCGAGCGCGCGCCTACGTTTTTCCCTTCTACAGGCCGAGGCATCGCATTGTCCAAAGAAGAAGAACTAGACACACATGGGCGTAGAAAGCCGCTGGTTTCAATGAAAATTTTTGGCGCATCACGCACCCTGCTCTCTGCACGCAGAGGTCAATGTCAGAGCGAAAGAAGCGCATATATAGGGAGCGAGCCCGGAATTCAGCGAGACGTCTATAAATCCGTCCTGCGCGCGCTCCACACACACGAAATCCCCTTGGCGATGCGCGAGCGATAAATGCGCCATTACCACGGGGGGAGAGAGAGAGAAAGAGATGCTGCATGCACGACTTTTCAAGGGGGAAGTTATTTATTTGCTCTGGCTAAATCGTGTGCGGGGTACGTTCGCCGTTTCTGCTGCGCCGGGCAATGACGGAAGCAAAGCTGCTTACGGAAATCGGATATACTTTTTAATTGTTGATCTTTCCAAAGGATGAAACTTTCTGTCGGGATGGTTGTTTACGTTTGTTGAACTTGTTAACGAGCGGG
>JAPYZA010003291.1:0-16299 GCA_030522685.1 Eupelmus azureus | reverse complement strand
TAAATGCAATTTTACAAAATATTATAAAATTATCATGTTTAAACTACTTCTAAAAACTGATTGAATTTTCTTAAATTTTATCGTATTTGTTGCTCTGTTCAGTATAATAATTAAGACACATCGAAATCTATCATTCATGTCGTTGCATTTTCATATAAAATTTTATTGAACTGTTAAAAGGTATACCTCTTAATATAAGCCAACTCTCCGACCCAGCGATTTACCGAACACACTTACTTGCCATTCTACACCAGCATCCACTCGCAGCCAAATCTTCAGTTCTCAATTTACTTTCCATCACGCAAGAATCACCGCGGGGAATCCCCGGGTCTATTTAACATTGTCGGTTCCGGTTAAGTCTTGGCCGGTTCGTTCGTCAGTCCTCGAGGCTGCGCGCACGTCCTCTCTCTCTCCTTCGCCCTGTGTCCGTTCGATGCATACCAACCAGTGGTTGCGAAATTATGCGATTCGTCTTCGATTTGCGCTGGCTTCGCTCTCGAGAAACGAGACTTCTCGAAGTGCTGGTATCAACGTCCTTGGCGGTTTGATCTAGCATTTGTCTGTGGAGGTAGAACGCTGTTCTGAGGAGGTAAAGCCGGACAGCTTTCGTGGATTCTCTGAGATTGTAATTTCTTTGATTTTTAGGTATTGAAAATCATAAATGGTTTATGATGCAAAAAAATATAAATTTATGCAATAATGTAAAATTTAGTTTGAAGAGAAAGTTTATCATTAGAAACAATTTTCTTTACTTTAAGAATAATTTTCTTATTCGAGTAATGTTGTTTGTTTATTTAATGTAAGCATTATTGTTGACGATGATCGATCGATTTAATATTGTACTCTCGGGTAAACTTCAAATTTGAATACTATGAAAATGATCAACAAAATCGCATTAAAAGTAAATATTTGATAGCCCGAACTACGGATTCCCGAACAATTTTCAAAGTTAGTGGAGATAGGCAGCCAAGCGGAAGGGAGACGAAATTGGCAATTAAAGGCGCTGCCAAAGGCGCATTAAAAAGCACTCAAGAAATTAGGAGGAACAAATAGAACACGCAACTTGACTTTTTCTTACAGAGAATTTTCCTCTCCTTCTTCGCGTGTCCCTCGTATCCGATACACATATACACACACGTACTCACAACTTACACATGCACGCACAGACTGTCAAAAGCTCTCAAGAAGTCTTGAACGAGAACCGACGAGAGCTAGTAGTGCGTAGTCTCCTCCCGCATTCTTTGTTGAGAATATTCTTATATACTAGCGTATATCAGCCCTCATCTAACAAAGTCAACCAACATGAGCTCAGCGTTCATTGGCAAAGTTGCAAAAAAAAGAAACAGTACTTCCTGTACTTTTAAGTATAAACTCAAAAATCCACTAAACTTGTAGTAAATTATTAATGGACCCACGCACTTACTGCGTACTCCAGTACACAAACAAAATCAAGCTCACCCTCTAAATTTTCCCTTTACCCTTCTTTCCCGACGCTATACTGCGCGCTCAGCACTAAACAATGCAGCCACGCGCACACATAAACAGTGTAGCCTATTGAAGTCGTCGCCTGCCCTCGACAGCCATTTCCCTTTACCCTTTGCAGCGTCTCTACGTCAAAGGGATCTCGCGTAACCTTTCGACACGCGCCCTCTTCTTTGTTCTCGCTCTACCCCACTCTGCCTGCGTGGTGCATTGTCTTGGCGCCTTCCGGGTTCACACGTACACAGGCGCGGCTCTCTCTGCTCTCGAGGGCCGTTCGAGAGGGCGCATCGAGAGGCTGCAGAGCGCGCGCGCGCTCCGCACTCGAACCCGAAAGGCAAGTGATTTTTTTTTCTTTTTTCTCAAGTTGGAGGATGTGACCGGCATGGATCGTTGGACGCGGCGTGAGAGTTTTTCTATTGAATTTTTTTTACCAAGCTTGTGCATCGGAATGTGACGTGTTTTTTTTCGATTAACGCGAAAAATGTATTTCTTAAATTGTTGTATTGTTATATTGTTGAGAAAAGTTGGAAGGAATTGTAAGATTGTAAAATTGTGAAATTGTGTTGATTGTCTGACCAATGTTGGATTTGACTACTGAAAATTCATACGTGTAAAGAGAAGATTTTTTTTACAGAAAAGTTGGATATTCAACATTATTTGAGAGCTTTCAAAAAAAGGTTTCTGTTTTTAGGCACGACCTACAATGGAGTGACTTATTTATGTTTAAATTCGGCCAGCGAAAAATTAGGTTAATTAAAGTCGATAATTTATGAGAGTCGTATCTCGAAAAATTCGATGCTTTAAAATTCAAAGAACTTTTCAGAAGCGTCAAAAATATTTATGTACGGAATATTTGCATGTTATTATAAATGTAAAATATTTTTTTGAAATTATTTTTCTTTTTATTTCTATTAATAAAATAGAATTCCAACGACAAAACGTCGTATATTTTCAGCTGCACAACTCAAAATTTTCCAACCTAAATCTGCCACCCAAATAAAAAAATCACGCCAAATCGCTTCCGCTCCGCCACAAAATCAATTTGCTGCTCCAAGGGCTTCCAAAAAGCTCACCGTCCGGTCAGCTGCAACGTGAGCCCCGGATATACAAGAAGGGGATGGTCTCATCTACGATTCTCCGAGGAAACCGCAACCTTGAAATTTTTACAAGCGCAAAGAGCGAGAGTATCGTCACCGCTTCTGAATTACAAACGTTTGGACTTCCGCTCGGTCGCCAGCCTCTGAATTATGGAACACGCGCGCGAGCGGCGAGGCTATTTATGAGGCGGCGGCAACCGAGACGGCCGATAACACCACTCGCTCGTGTCCTGCGGTTGCTTTCTTGCGCTGCGCTCGCTCTTTTTGCGCATGCGGCTGAAAGAGGATTTACTTTGTTTACCGATGGGATTTTTCTCTCAGCGCAAGAGCGCCGAGGAAGGCGCGGCTAAGCTGTTTGGGATTTTTTTATCGGCTGCATCGGAGGTGAAGCTGCTTTCGTTGATTCTGAGGTCGGAGTGGATTGCTTAAGTGTATACGGACGAATTAAGAAATAATAAACTTTTGTTGGGTTAGAGTATGTTGAAGTTTTGATAGGAAATGTAATAAATGTAAGTATTATGTAGCGTAGAAATTTATAGTATTGAAATTAAGTAGAACGTTTTTGTCAATTGGTCAAAATTAGTGATTAGTCAAAATGTTTTGATATGATAATATGCGATTAACCATAATACTTCTCACATAGCGTAAATGCGTTACTTAAGTCCTATTATTGGGCAGTTTGTGTGTAAGTATTAACCTCGCTGTATATCCAATAAAGCCAAGTGCCATTACGGAATCGATAATTGAGTTGTAATACTTATGTGTCTATAACTATTATGACCTTCTGGCTAACAAAATTTTATTTTTATAGTTATATTTGACTTTATTTCATTGGTGAAACCAAATGTAGCTTAATCAGTACTAAATAAAAAAGAATACAATTAATGGAAAAAAAAAATGAAAACGTTAAATTCATCATTTTTTGTTATATTTTTGAGTTCATGTAAATTATTAAAATCTAAGAAAGTTCTTGTCAAATTATTTAAGCAAAAAAATTTTTTTTACTTATACACAGGAAATCTACTTTGAAGATATACTTCTGTAATATAGAGAAGAAAAAAAAGCATGAAATCTTGAAAGCAAGCAATTTTTTACATTAGCTACTCTTACCTTTTTCATATCTAATTCACTTCGAAGTTCATACATCAATTTTTGAGAAAGAAGAAGCTACTTACGGTTTTATGCCTTATACGTATTCGAGCAAACAAAAAAAAAATATAAGCTAATATACCCATACAAGCTCTCACATTCTCTAGCTTCCCGCTCATGCAAAACTCTGATAACCCGAAGTATCTGAGAAGCGCCCACCATAATGTCTATTATTATGAGTTTTATTATGTCCAAAAATTTGTAAACATTTCATATCAGAAATCAGTGTAAAATAAATCAGTATAAAATGTTGTAATCAACATAATTCTGAGTGACCATCTTCTATTATCAAAAGTCTCTGTCTATCCTCTCTCTACTCTAAAACTCACATCTTCCATTATACGCCTTATTCCCTTAGCTCGGCAAAACCTAAGCAACTTCCCTCTTAGTGCGTTGGGCAAATAAAAAAAGTGCGTCTCTCTCGCCCTTCCCGACTATCAGCGCACACATAACTCGTTCGGCGTGCGTATAGGATACCTACACCGCAATGAGAAAAAAAAGCGGAGATGCCTCCTTTTATTTACTCAACAAGATACACAGACACTCGCGAGAGAGGCTGAAGGGGGTGGGAAGGCAAAATATAAGGTAAACGGCGGGCGCGCGCCTTCTAACCTCGAAATAAAAGCGAGTTTCGCGCGAGCGGCGAGCTCTTTCATTCTCTCCTTGGGGGAAACAAGGAAATATCAACTTTCCTTGCAAGAAAGTTTACGGTTTCTCCGCCGCCAAGAGGAAAGGACCTTCGGGTAAGAGGGAGAAAGAAAAGCCTTGCGGCAGTTCTGAGCGGCGTGCGCTCACTTGCTTTTCTGGCAGAGTAAGAGAGAGAGAGATAGATAGAAGAAGAGAGAGAGAGAGCCAAGACAAAATTTAAAGGGATGTCGTTCCGCTAAACTGTTCCCTCCAGCCCTTTTCATTTTCCGGCCGCTTGCGCTTCTAATCTTACGATTATTTCGTTGAGTTAGTCGTTTTGATTTCCTTGACCCTTCTTTTTTGTTGAGCTTTCTTTCTACTCGCGATGGCATCGCTCGCATTTTCTTTTGTCGTTTTATCGACATTGTAAGATTACTCAGCCCTTGGACAAGGTTAATAAATGTTTCGCAGACGTACAGAAGCATTTTTTATTTAATTTTTTTTTTACTTCTCAAGTTCATGTATTCTGTAATGTCAAGAGTGATGTGACAACTCATAAAATTTATAGTTTGCAATAGAGTATTTAGACAATGTCGAACAGAGAATATCAATAGATGTTAGTTCTCTTTATAGAATGCATGACTTAATAGGTTTGGGGTCGTTTTGGATTCCCCGGTTCGAAATGGCAAAACATTGCGTTTTTTTATCTTTTTAAAATCGTTGTAATGTAGCGAAGGAATCGTTACAGCAGTTATGGTTTAATATTACATTGTTATAAACGTATTTCATTTGCATTAAATTAATTAATTATTAAATAAGTTTTTACATTGTATTACGAACTTAGCCCTTAAATGATTCAAATAAAGTATTAATGTTGAATAAAAAATTCATTAATCATTGTAATGAAGAGGTTGCTATCATCGAGATTAAGTAGTAAAAAGTGAAGGCAAAAACGAGTTAATAAAATCCAAAAAAAGCAGCAAAAACTAGATTCACAAATAATGCTTTGTTATTCATGCTCGACCTACTTTTCATATTCCACTTAAAAACTTTAAAACACTTGCGCCTCTAGGAAAAAAAGCTGCACCTTACCGCACCGAATTAGCTATCTTTTTTCTCACTAAAGCCGAATTAAACTCACATCAGATTGATTTTTAAAAAATGGCTCACATTATTCCTACAATCGCCAGCATAACCCGTATAAACTTTTTCGTCCGAAAAAGAGCCAGGCAGCGACCCGCACAATGGCTCGAGAGTCTAAAGCGAGGAATAATTTTGTATTTTTTCCTCCCCATCTCGCGATTAATGTCCGGGCCGCAGGCGCGATCCGATCTCTCTACTCCCTCTCCTCTCAGCCAGCAAGCCAGCGCGGGCGCACGCTTCGGCAAATGATGATTAATGGCTTCCGCCGAATCGCCCGCGAAATCTCGCCGACAGTTCTTCCGGCTTTTTTGTTTTCTTACGTAGCCGGTGGTCCGTTGATTTTTATCCGTATTTTTTTTTTATTTTCTTGATGCTAGGGCTATTTTTAAGACTGAAAAGAAACGATTATTAACAGGACGGTCAAGTAATGTAGGCTTATTAGAATATTATACTTTTTAATCTGCTCTTTCTTAATTTTTTAGAAATTTAGATACAATAATAAATTATAAAATTTTTGAAATATACTTTTATAACCCAATAAACCATGCATATCTGTAAATTATAAGGTATACGTTTCTTAATTAAAGTTTATCACATTATTCAACTACAATTAAGTCACATAATTTGCTTTTGCGGATTTATTTGACTTTATAAATAATGCGCCTAGAGCATTTAGAAAAAATAGTTAATAATCTGCAAATATTTTTAATTTTTTAACTCATTCTTAATAAACATATCTTTTTGGAACCGAAATTGGACCGAAATAGATGTTGCATTTTCCTAGGTCATTCGTTTATGTTTATCTACATTTGTTAGTTTTAAATAGTTTTATATTTGGTATTTAAGTTTTCGTGCATTAATTAAAATTTTATTATAATAGGCAATTTTCAGGTTGTCGGTAAAGTAATCTTATTAAGGCCGTAAACATGTTTTTGTGAATATGACGAAATAATTAAAATTAATTTTAATTACAGCACAAATTTTTAGTTAGAAATATAAAAAGAAAGTGGAGTACTAAAGTAAATAATTATTATTTCAAAACGACTGGTTTCTCAATTTGAATATAATGAAAGCTAAAGAATTACTTTAATTCAAAATTAAAATAAATAATGAATTTATGAAATTTCTCAAAGCAAAATTTATGCTTTATTTATACATATTTTAATTAAAATTAAAAAATTTATATTAACAATTTTTATAAATTTTCACTTGAAAATAGGCTTGAAATGAATATGCAAAGATTACATTCAGTAGTGCCTTAAAAAAATAAAAATAAATATAAAAGTTGTTTCAGCAACAATAAAAAAGCAGCCCGTACGCAAGAAATCAAGGCCGCAATAGAAACGAAAAGGCTGCCGGCTTTACAACAAAGCAGCGTAAATTCGCCGACTCCTCTTGAGCGCGGTGCATATACAGCACGGGCGGACTCCTCAACGAGGCGCCTACTACTAAGCCGACTTTAAAGTTTCTGTTGTGTCAAGAAGTTTGACGCGGGTGGGAAAAGGTAGCACGCGAATTTTGGCGGCAAGCGCGCGCGCCACCTGCCGGCGACAAGCCCACCCCATCTTGAATTTATCAGCGGCTTAATTATCCGAGTGTGTTTCCAGACGGCCTATTAATTCGCGACTTCTAATTACGTTTCTCCCGAGAGAAAGAGGAGAAGGAAGCTCGGGCCGAAAAGTATACAGGAGACAGTCGCCCGTTGTGTATATACATTAACGTTCATCCGGCGTAAGTTTCTGCATAGGCGCGCCCGCTCATTTTCGTTTATTTATGAAAATGAAGGGATTTTAATGCTGCACTACGGCTATTAATCTGCTATTTCGAAGTTTGCCATGCTCCGCTCCTCGCTGGCATTATGAATTTTTAGTTAAAGGGCAACTTTTGCTTTCCTTCCGCTTTTTTCGATTATGGTTTTTTGGCATTGCTTTTGCTTTCAGAGCTGCTCCTTTATGAAAAGTCTCTGGGGCATTTCTCAGCTTCAGAGGTATAATGTTAATTAAACGAGAATCAAGCCTGTACTTTATATTTTTTACCAAGTAAATTAAATTATTTCTTTAAATATTTATTAATTTCTTTGTATACCTTACAATGCTTTAAAATAACGTAGAAAATAATTATAATATTTCTTTTAATTCTCTGATTATAAGTTTTTTTTTTAGATTTTTTAAAATAGTGACTCCGTTAAATTAACTTTTTAAAAGAAAGAAGCTTTTTGAGTCTGCTACGTGAATGTGCCTTTACATATTTTGAGAATTAAAATAAAACCGTATTCAAATTTAAAAAGCTAAATTTTTCTTTTTTTTAGTATTTAAAAATAAAATTAAGAAAATATTAATTCTAAGAAATACAAAAATGTCTTTATCTTATTTAACTTTATCGTTATTATTTTTAAATCTTTTAAAAATAAAAGTCTCGCTATTCTTAAAATTTGCAAATATACATCTTTTACTTACTTCAAATATTATCTTTTAAAATGCTAAAGAGATTACTGAAATTTCCATTCAAACAGAAAAATGTGCGATTATTACTTTATAAATTAACGCCTGTATAAGCAATAAGGATAACCCACATTTTAGCTTGAAAATTATCTCGAAAAGCCCGCCTTCACACAAAGCACTAGCGCTTTGAAAAAATTACCGCGAATGTTTATTATCTCGTTACTTACTTTCAAGCAGTCACATTTTACCCTCGACTTTGTATTTTAATTTTATAACTGACAGCTGAGGCTAACCTCACCTTCCTTTGACTCTTCTGCGCGCTCAGGCACGCAGAAAAAAAAGCAGCGCACAGAGAACGTACGAAGTAAGGCATTAAATTTTCGAAATTAAAATTCTTTGATCAAAGTTGCCCGGGCAAATAATAAGCCAGTCGAAAGGAAAGGCATTTCGCAAAGCAAGACGCCGCCTTGCGCGCATCATCCTTTCAGTTATTAATAAAGCTTATCAGAGTTGATAATTTAATAAAGCGGCCCCCAGGAGTTTAATATACGGAAATAAGTATTTTTACAATAGCCGCCCCCTCCACCGGTGCGCACTTTTTAATCCGTTAGCGATCGCTCGCTCCAGCGCCTTAATAGATAATGGAAATCTTTACTCCTTCCTTCGGCTGCATATCGGATATTCAATCTCGGGCACAAAATTAACCGTGCAATTATTGATCCACCTGCTTTCTAATTCCTTATTGGCCCTTCTCTCCTTCGCTTCTTCGTTTTTTTTTCTCCTCCGCGTGCCGTCCTAAAATCGAAATTACTCTAGGCGGCCCCGTTTAAATTTTAAATTTCCCGCGCTCCCGTCCCTCCCGTGTATACGCCGCTGCGCCGGGGAGAGGCTTTTAAAGTTTCCGCGGTTCGCCTGCGCGACGCTCTCTCCTTCGTTGGCTTTTCAATTACCCGGCCACTCCGCCAGGGCGGGGTAATCTTCGAGTTTTTCGACGTTTCTCGACAATGTTTACGCAGCGCAAACGCGCGTTCGTTTTCCGCAAATTAATTTAGTTTCCGCGCATTCCGTCCCCTGCCCCGGCGGGGGAGCATTTTCGACTTCTTTTTCTTTGAGCGAGAGTAGCATGATTCTCGCTTTTTTTTTCACCGGGAGGAAAGAAAGTTTCTTTGAGAGGAGGATCTTACTAATGGCGAATAGTTGAGGCCGATTCGTTGGGAGAATTAGTTTTTGATGAATGACAATTGAACGTTGCTTGAATTTTAAGCGTGGGAGGGTGCCGTGATTTGGCTTTTAGGGCTGCTCTTGCTCTGTTGTTGCAAAGTCTGTACTTTTCCTGTTTTACAACAGTGAGTTTAATTGGCGACGCTGATGAATGTAGATATAGAACAGTGAGTTTTTAAAAGAAAAATATTAAAAGGACATTCTCCATTATTCCAGCTCTTTTAAATAAATATTAAATATCCAATGATTACTAAATGGATTGAATTTTTAAGTAAAAACCGGCTCGACTGAAGTCCTTAAAATATAAAAAAAATTACGATGTACCGTTCGAATGAAAATGCATCATTTCGTGATTCCCCCAATAAAAATGACCGCAATCGTTCGACTCGGCCCGGAAGATAAATTCTTTATTGCTTGCGAGCGCGTACGATCCTACCCCTAAACTTTCATGCGGCCGCGCGTATAAAACAATTTATGAATCAAGGTTGAAAAAAGAGCAGCAGTCTCGTAAAAAATGCAGAGACTGAAAAGTCCCGTAAAGCCCAAGAGCCGTTCCCTATCACTTATGGCCGAACTTTCATGTATAGGGACGTAGGGGTGTGTATTATAACCTCGATCGCATAATCGTAATGCGATCGCTCGGCTGCGGACAAGCCCTTGAAAGAAAAAGAGAGAGAGAGAGAGAAAGGGGGAGCACACGCCTCGCGGCTCTTTAAACTTTAAGTAGGTGCTCGAGTGCGTTGTACACGCAGACTACCCTTCTACAAGCTTTTTTCTTGAATATTTTTCCGAAGTGGAGGATTAAGATCGTAGGAGAGTTTGATTTTTCGGTATTTATTTAGGGGATGTTTACGGTTTTTTCTGGAAGAGAATTTCTGAATTGTTGGTAGCTTGTAATGGCGGTCTGAAAAGAAATATGATTGAAAATAATATTTTGATAAATGATTTGATTTGAACATAAATTTTACTGAGAAAAATATTTCTAATTGTTTCTTTACAAATTCATTGAATTTATTAAAAAATCATGCTTTAGAGTGACATCTCGTGATTAAATTGACTTTTAATCTACATTAGTTCAAACTTAGCCCGAATACTAATGAATGTCTTTTACAAATTTAGTGAAATTAAGACATAACTTTTAAACTTGAATATTTTTAAAGAAATTACATCATGGAACAAATCAACATTTTCCCTAACCACATAAATACTTTTCACTCCAAAAATATTTTTCCCATTTTGTTAAAAATAGGTCAATAAAATACCTACTTCGGTACCCCACCAAATCAGCTGACGTCTTAAGCCAACAAACATCGAAAATTCTTCCTTTTCTGCAAAAATTCAATGATTTTTAAAGTACGTCTTTCGCCTCAATCGAATTTACAAAAAGCGCTCAAAAAACACTGAAAGCTAAAGCAACGCGAAAAATAAACACGAAATTTCCACGTTTAAAATTCAACCCATTCTTCGCAGTCAAATGCCAGGCGCCCCACCGACAAGCTTCGAATTCCTCCTACAAAAATTCCTACCCTTAAAAAGGACGCCTCCTCGCGGTGCTCGCGCCGTTAAACAAAAAAATCCTAACGGCGCTCGCGCGGCTCCTCGGAGTCCCCGCACCGGCGCATCGGTTATTCAGCTCGCGCGCCCGTCGATCTGTAAAACGAGGGTCGCGTATTTGCGCGCGGCACCGGCCAGTCGTGTGTTTACGCTCGATTTTTATTCGCCACGAGTCGCGAGCCCGAGCGGTTTCCGATCGGCCGCGCCGAGAGTGACGTTGACGTATCGTGCGCGCAATGCCGGCAACGCGTTAACGAGCCACCAAACGTGTACACGCTGAAAATGGAAGCGCGGCCCGGCTGCAGTTGGGGGGCCGTTTAATGGCTCGAGCGTCGGGTTTCACCGAGGATGAAATTTGCTTGATCCGATCGCGTTTGGGGGTATTGTTTTTGCGCTGGTTTTTGCCGCTTGGCGGGTGGACTGGATGATTTTGGGCTTATTTTTTATCCAGTGGAAGCTTGGGTGTTTTGGGGCTGTGATGAAGTTTTGTTTTGGATCGAGTTGTTGATTGTGCTGAAAGAGAAATTTTTATCAATATGAAAATGTTCCTAAAGTGTGTAAGAATTAAAAGTCCATTCCATAAGTCCATTATTAGACAATTATTTTTAAAAACTTTTATAATCACTGTGACTTAAATTAATGCAGTATTTAATTGTTTTTATTTATTTAGATTTAATTTATTCTTTTTAACCTTTACTTTATCTTTTAATATAAAATTATTAATTTTACGAATCATTACAGAAAATAGATAGTTTTCTTGAGAAGCCACAGATATGATACGAGTGATATACCAGAATTAAATAATAAAGTGATTAAAAGTGTTTTATTGTTTAGCCCGCAGCAAAATGCAATAATATTTAGTATTTTCAATGACTCTTACCTTTACGTGTTATTATGACGTTTAGAAATATAGATTAATAGATTACTCTTATTATGCACGCTGTACTGCACAAATTGACGTAAGTAGTACATGTTCGAGATTTGTCAGACATTATGTTAGTGTATAAATACGTTATTCTGATAATGTTAACTACGATTATAGATTGAATAATTGATTGAAAATTGAATATTTATAGTAAATTTTATTAAACATACTTAAATCTTCTTAGTAAAATTAATTATTTACATCAATTTATTATTAATGTAAAGAAAGATAGTACTTAATTTTATAAATGCATTTGGAGCAACATAAATCATTATTGTCAGCTTTATTTATATTTATGTAGTGAATCTGTTATGAATCGATATTTCAATAACTTTAATAGAAAATGTTATATTTCAATATATTTAATATAACTTTGTATGTTAATATATTTGTCCATACTTTGTTTAATATTTTTATCCACACCTTTTTTCATACGGTAATCTTATGAGTTATGACTCATCATATGCTCTAGGTGTTTATGTCACATTTCTTAGGCTTAAACACCGGAAACATATTCATGTCATCTGCCAAACAGTTCAGAGCAAAAAAAGTAATCTAAACGATCACTAAAGTTGCATAGGTTACCCGTGGTCACCAATGTAAGTACTGACTGCGCCCAACGCTGCTCCATTCTTATGATCGGTTGAAGTTCTGTTTCGCTAATCCACCAACCTACCTAATCTTCAACATGTTTAATAGAAAAATCTTTACCAAAAAATGTATAACTAGAATTGAAATATGATTGTGTATAATTAGGTAAGGTGGAAAGGTCGAAACGTCGTGCTAATTTTTCAAAGAATCGAAATACTTTGCATTATTGTCTACCTTATACTTAATAAATATATCTACAAACGACAACATAGAACTTTTCTATAACTATATACATATGTTAATGATATAAGAAGACTCAGTTTTTAATGATTGATAGCCGTTTTACGATAAATGTGTCATTGAGTAGAATTGTAGTAATCTCGGGACAGACAGATCGCTGACCTCAAAGAAATAATAAGAAGTGTTGGAAAGTGAACTAAATTGTTCTAATTTTAATTCTTCCGTCATAATTTTCTGCTTGGAGCAGAAATAAGCATTATAACTTTAATCCGTCTTATTCGTGAATAAAATTAACGTTTTTTTCTTCAGTTTCACTTTTCGCTAATGCTTTCACAATGTTTAATAACATTTCCTTTCACGATTTTTACCTGGCGCGCTATCGATTTTCTTTGGCGCTGGAAAAAAAATCGTATAAACACAGCTGCGTGTTTTGCGCGGATCGGCTTTTCGCGGAACGCCTGACGATAAAAGTTACGCCACTCTCTCGCGACACGGCATTTTTTCTTTTAAACTTGAGTAAGGCTACGCGCACGGTTTTGCTCGTGGAAGCTCGATGGCTGTTATTATTCATGGGACGTACTTGGAGGATAATTAGGTTGTAACGGGTGGGGATGCAGTAGAGGTGAGAATATTAAGGGGGCTCGTTAGAATTTTCATTGACTTATGAGTTTGAAGTGTGTTTTACTCTTCGTTTAATTGAAGTCGTGCATCGTTTAAATACGCGTAATTATATAACGTAAAATTTCATTGAACTTATCGCGTTACACGTGTAGAGCTTAAGTGAAATAAGCGAGGCTCGCTCGAAGCATGTGTAGCGAGGGAACGCGAAACGGTCATGAGAACATCTTGCTCATCGCGCTCTAGAAACTTCCAAAAAGTGAATTCTCCGACTAGTCGCTATTGTCTTAGAGACCTTCGCTCGTGTACCATTGTTTTCTCTCGACCTACTCATCCAGTGGCCTCTTCTTCTCACCTCGGCTCGTGCGGCATCGCGCAAATCGTGCGGTTCTGCACGCGACGCTTATCTTGCCGCAGTCCATTCTGCCTCGTTTCAATTGAGGAAAGTAATCAAAGTTGCAAAATTTCGGGAGGTTTTTAGGTTTTCTTTAGTATGGTAATTTGCTTTCTTTTGCTAGATGAGGTTGAAAGCGTAGCATGTGAACGTAGTAATTTTATCGGTACATATTAGTATTAGATTACAGGATATAACTCTTAAGATCCTTGGATAATACACATTCTTTTACAAACTGAAAGATAAAATATTTCTAGCAGTTATATAAGATATATACTTTAATGAAGAAGTAGTAATGTACAAACTGATTTTTTTTATATGTATGTGCAAAACCTCTGCAGGTCGCCAATATAAAACGAATAATATTAAATATTTATAAGGATCAAAAATTTATCAAAAATTCATCAAAAACAACAGTTTTAACTCACAAAATACCGTCCAAACAGCAAGGCCTCAGCAAAACCAACAAAACCATTTTCTTACATTCGAGACTATCAAAAATCTTCAAAAACATCAATTAACCAACGTAGCCCTCTTCCACGTCCCGCGGGGCTTTTTACGGCGCGCAGGAGAGCCACGCGAGCCGCGTATCAATCAAATAAGGGCCCGCGCGCGATCTTTATGAATAAATCTGCATATCGAGGCCGAGGCGCGGCCCCAGGGCTGATGTTTAAAATATTATTATTGCTAGAAGCGATTGGAGGGGGCGATAAGTTTTTCGGGCGCCCTTTTCATTTACGGGGACAGTATCGGGATAGTTCATCTGCGCTCGCCCTTTGCTCGAGATCGAGATACTTTTGTGCGTCCAAGCGGCTTGGGCCTCGTAATTGTGCTCTTACACGGAGAAAAATCATTAGGGTTATGCATTTTGTGAGACGCGCGGTCGACGTTAATAGAGGTTTTATTACCGAGATGATTAGTTGACCTGCGGACGAGTGATTGAATCTTTTTTTTTATCGGTTAGCTGTGTAATTCGGTGAAAAATGCTCTTTTAGTGGTTTTCAAAAGCATGGCTCGAGTAATGATTTTTAACTGTGATTAAAAGTAAAGATTGAATCACTTAATAGTGGAAATTTCATTAGTTTTACTTTGGAAATTGAATTCGTGTAATTCGTGATATTTATAAGTTAAATTAAAAATATTTTCAATTTTTCAGTAAAGACGTTCGAACAACACTGATTTCTTTGCTAATTTTAACAATAATTTTTTATGAAAGTTTCAAGCTCAAATCAAAATAACTTTGAATTGTTTGCAAGTAACCCCTTAATTACAACAATAAACGTAGGTGCAATTCATTTAGGAAAGAAGTACTTTTGAACTCGATATTTATTCAAAGAATAAAAGCTATTCAACCGTAATAGAGTTCTCCCCAGGAGACTGTACATTCGCTATCGTCTCATTTCGCGAGATAGCATCGGTCAGGAGAATGGCTCGGTCTCTTCTCTCGATTCTTTTCTCTTTATCGAAACTTTCCCGTATATAACCCGGACAGCGGCAGCTGAAGATTCAGATTGGTCGAGAAATATATATATATACATATATATTTTTTTTCGTTCGTAAGAAATGTGGAAGTTCTGGGCTTTGAGTAGTCCTTGTAATCCAAAGGCCGGTCGCCCTCTTATATATATTCAGGTGCAACTCAGAATATTTTTTTTCCTCTCGTCCGCGAGTTCTTCAATTCCCAGGAGTTGCACACGTCAAAAAAAAGTTTGCGCGTAAAACTGATATGAACTCCTCTTGATAAAAGCGCGATTATCGAACTTGGTAATTTTCGGCCTTCCAACTTTTTGTTTTGGAAGTAGATAAGAAAGAGAGAAAGAAAAAGAGAGCGTGAGAGACAGCAAAAGCGGAACATGGCTATGAGTATTAATGGCTTATCGGGCTTGAGCTATGATTCGCTTCATGTTGGACGGATTATTAGGAATGGTATTTTTGTTGCTCTCTCCCTTCATTATATATTTTTGTAATTAAGATATTTAACATATTTTTTTATGTTTGTGCATTTTATAATTGAGGGTCTGGAAACTAAAAGGGCATCTTGGGCACATAGATGAAATCGGGCGCATAAGTATTGTCCAACTCTATCAAATTTTGAAGTTGCTCAAATCTTAATTTTAAGTATTGAAATAAGAAGTGTATATTATTCCACAACTTCTTTGTTTGGGGGTCATGTCAAAATTATTTTTTGTTTTTATGTTATAAACTAGAAACACGAATTTCGACAATACATTTTTTCAATGCTTTTTTCACTTCAAATCGTAGCATATTTAGCTTTGAAAATTTTTTTACGTATTCTGTACATTTTTTCACGAATTTTAGTCTATAAGTAAGAATTCTTAAAACTCTTTTCTCTTCAAATTCCGAATTTTTAAGATATCAAATCAAGAAATCGCGAGTATTTGTCTTTGAAGACAAAAGTTGTTTGACGAACTTTTCGAAATCGCAATTCTGACTACATAGTATTAAAATATAATAGTTTAAAAAGTTTTTTGTAAAGTTTCAGATCTCTAATCAATACCGTGCGGTCTTGCCCACAAACCCCATTGCCATAACACGGGACGCGGGCCGCGCACTGTACATAAAAACAAAAAATACTGTCACTTATCGACTGTATTGGTTAAAGATCTGAAACTTTACAAAAAACTTCTTAAACTATTATATTTTAATACTATGTAGTCAGAATTGCGATTTCGAAAAGTTCGTCATACAACTTTTGTCATCAAAGACAAAGACTCGCGATTTCCTGGTTTGATATCTTAAAAATTTGGAATTTGAAGAGAAAAGAGTTTTAAGAATTCTTACTTATAGACTAAAATT
>JAPYZA010003290.1:0-27807 GCA_030522685.1 Eupelmus azureus | reverse complement strand
GCGAGAGAGAGAGGGAAACGGCCAACGCTGCGCAGCGCATTTGAATACGCGCGAATAAATGCATAATAATTAGGTCAGTTTTGCTAGTCAGCTGATTCAGACGAGCAGAGCAAACGCCGGCGTATTTGCGCTCTGTGCCTGATGTCCCGCAAAGCTACCGTTCGACGGGATGCGTCTGGCGCAAGCCGGATTCGCGATGATTAGGCGAGTTGACGTGATAAAGAGCGAAAGAGCTTGCAGCGAGCTTACATTTTTTTTCTGCGTTTTTTGGGCTGGACGGTTGGCAGCAACGCGGCCAGTGTGGTTTTATGCCGGGAAACTTTTGCGAGCGCAGACTGTTGTGTGGATAAAGTTTATAGCAAAATGCGCCCTGACGCAAAAATGCATAACTTTTTGCATATTTTAAGGGAATAGCGTGCGAGTTAGCTGCTGTAACGCTGGGAGGGAAAAATTCGAGTTGAAGAATCCAATCCCATTTTCAGATTCGAAGCTACGTAAGGCCCACGTGGTTATTGCAATTTTTAGGAGCATTATTTTATTTATTTTTACATTTGAAAATGTTGCATATTTTGAAATATACTTCCAGTTGATGAAAAACGTATGAAAGCAGTAGATATTAAATTTGCTAATAAATAAAAATTTCCATTTAAAAACCGTTTTTTAAATATCCTTAAAATTATTATTTTATAAAAATAACTTGAATACAGATCAACATTTTTTTTCATAAAATAAACAATTCGCCTATGCTTCTATTTTCACTTCTCCCGCATCCAAACTAATCGAAATTTCGTATACAGATCATCCCGCCACGCTTTTATAAAACTGCACCGTCCACTCAAAATAACCTCGCCGTGCTTTCAAATGAATCCAATCGCTTTACGAAGACACAGCGCCCACTCCGCATCCCCCCAGACCCCTTGATTTCCAATATTTAAAATAAAAACAGCCCTCGCCGCTCATAGGCCATCCCGAATAAAAGCAATTTCATTAAGCACGAAAAAATCGATTCCCCGCCGCGTTGTTTACACTGAACAACAATATCCAGTGTGCACACAGAGCGAAAAGCGATAGGCCCCCGACGCTCTCGGTCGGACAGAGAAGCTGCGAGTGCAGCGGCACGCTGAACCCGGCGCCAGACGGCGCAGCGCGCATGCGCCGTGCTCGGGGGCCACCCCGTTGACGGGCGGGTTACTCGCGATATTGACAAATTAAAGCGAGTTTTCGCGTACCTGTTATTAGTTTGCCCGGCTGGGCTCGAGGCTGAGAGAAAAAAATATTCCAGCGGCTGGCAGTTGCTACGAAAAAGGTTGACGCGCGCGCCGAGCGGATTTCAATTCGGCTTTAATTATTGTATCGCAGCGAGTAATTGGGTACTCATGTTTGTTTGTGCCTCTGTCTTTCACCCGGCTGACAGGAGGCAAGAAGCAAACGTGTGTGTGTGTGTGTGTTTGCGCGAGGCCAAGTGCCAATTGCGAGCGTGCCAAAACGAACTCTCCCTCTGCGTTTCTCTCTGTCTCTCTGGCTCTGTCGATTTATGCGGCCTCTAACTCAGGCCTTTACGGGCCGTTGAAAGGAATTATTTAATCGCGCGGTAACCCGGAAAAAGATATCCGCGAAATTCATGTATATAAGAGGGCCGAATATTTATCTTCTGGCTGCGAGCACTGCGAGACCCGGAATGGGCTCTCTAATTCGCTGGAGCGCGGGACTTGGCATTTTTTCGCGAATGGAGCGTTAGCGTCGGGTAATGCGAGATAGTCTTATTAATTAAACGAGGACCGAGCTCGCTGCGACTCTTATCGTAATGCTTTTTGCTAATTTATGTGGGGCTTTTTGAAGAATTTTCCAGTTTTTATAGTATAGGTGATTTATAATATAAGAATAAATATTGTTTCTGACTTTGATACTTTAATTTCATGATAGTTTAAAGCTATAGTAAAATAGTATTTTTGCACCAAAAGATATGTAAAAACCTGTTTTTAACGGATACTGATCAGTGCTCAAGCACTAAAGTATGTAAATGAAATATTTTTAATGCCATGTAAAACAAGTGCATACTGATATATCTTGATTACTAGCTAATTGAAAATAAGTTTTAACTTAAGTAGTTTTCTCTGCTATTCATTTTTTGTACACCATGACAATTATGTTCTTCATCTTCCACAATAGCCGTTTACAACGCGCCAAGTATATCCTCTTTCAGCCTCATACCAAACTCTCCGCGACGAATCCGTCAAGCATCCAAAACATCTCTGTCTCCTCATTGTCCTCTCGCTTTTCAGGGCCACGCCGGAGATCCAACCCAACGATAATAGCATGCAAACGTCGTACACGCGGCCGCCTCTCTTCCCACTCAACCGTGAAATCTCCAAAACTAGCTCCAGCGAGGAAGCTTTTCGAAAAGCGCGGCTCCGTCGGCTCGCCACAAAGAAACGTCGCCCACAGAAAGAAGCCCAAAAGGGGAAGAATCGACAATGACAGTAACAGCGCGCGAGAAAACGCGAGCCTCGCGCGTGTACTACCTACGTACATAGACCAGAGGGGGGGGGGCTGAATTCGAGAGAGAGTCTGTCTCTCGGACTCTCGCGCGCGCGCGAGGTAGGCAAGGCACGTAGCCGCGCGCGCAGCCCGCATAGCAAACGCGCAGGCCTCTCCTCCTGTGCTCTAGCCTTGTGGTTTTATGCAGACACTGACCTTCGTGGCCCGCGCGCGCAAGCGTACGTATACGTCGCCCGACGCTAACGGGGAAAGTTTCAAATTCGGGTGCAAGGCCACTCGACGGCGTTGTCCTCCCCCCCCCCCCTCCCTCCACCCACACGCCGTCGACGATCGTTCATCCTACTGACTCGCTCTTTCTCCCTCTCACGCAACGCGCCCTCCCCACGAGAGCCGGATTTCAGCGCGCTCTAGCACCCCTGCGAGTGGAGTTATGTATGCGCGAGGATGTGTTGGTGTGTATGGGATACGCACCGTTCTGCTTTGCTTTTTTTATGGCCGCGTACGCGCTGCGTTGCACACCTGTTCGGATGTAGTTTTTCCTTTTTTTTTGAGAGAGGGAGAGGGAGCGATGCTGAATAGAAATCGCTTCGCTGCTGTGGGGCTTGTTAACAACGGCGTATATAAATCTAGCTAACAATGTTCTTGGTTCGAGCCAATTCGAGCCAAGAATTCTTTTTTTTTTTTTACAGTTTAATGCTAATTGAAATTCTCGGAGCAAACGATGAGATAATGTCGCGGACTGCGAAAATGCCGCTGTGTGGTATGAATTCTTTGCAGTTAAAGCTGAGAAATTATTTCAACGATTTCTGCAAGAAAGGACGACAACAGATAATGAAGGATCAACAAATATTGTACTTTGTATTAAAAAATTTAAATAAATAGGGAATATAAGTTTACTTACTATTGAAAATCGAAATGTTTTGATGTAACTTAAAAATTCTAGATACCGTTATCAAAATGTTTTAAATTTTTATATTATTATTTGAATATACTTTGTCCATTGTAAATGTGTAGAGGGCAAACAGGCAACGACTGCTCGTATAATTTAGGCCTGTTTATGCCGAAGAGTCAAGTAGTTTTTAGCAAGCAAGCTTAGTACACTTGTAACATGTTTTTCCCATGTTACGAATGCACTTTTGCACTCATTTCGCATAACTGGTAGTTTGTTTTGATTCACGAGCTCAAAAGCTTGTTAATGCTATTTCCACCATGTTATTTGTAATCAAAATTTTAGCTTTACGTTTATAATTCACGAGTCATGTCAAACGAAATAGATAACGTCGCGCCAAATAAGATTAATATTAATTCAAGAAGTGGCCAGTAAAATCCCGACAATGAGTTTAGCATGAACAAACGGTAGCTTTCGAGTGTGCACCAAAAACAGCCTACACACAACGGAATATCATCGTATTTCCGGGTTCAAAGCTACTTATTCAGCTACGAGCTCATTTGCATACAGAGTATACAGGTATATTTCGACCTCTGCCTCTCCGCCTCCCCGCTCCACATATATTGTTCGTTAAACAATCTATCCGGTCTTAGTGTCCGAAATACTTTTTCCCGGCATTAATTCGGGCCCGAGCTCGCTTTATGAATATTCAAGAAAGAAAAAAGACAATGCTCGCATCGCGTCCGTCAACCTCGGCACAATAAAAAAAGTGCAACATTGAAAGAGCCAGCGGCCGCGCACGAAATCCAAAGTCATTCTTACGAAGCCAAAAAGAGCAAGCTCGCGTTTCTTTTTTTTTCTTCGCCGCTCACACACACACACACACACATACAGTCAGGCACCTCCAATCGAGCGGAAACGATCGCGCATCCGGTGTGCGCGCGTCGCGCGCGTGAGCTTGCCGGGAAAAGCGCGCCGCCGCGCTATTCTCCTCCGTTTATTTTTCTCTCTTTTTTTTCGTCATCGCTATTCCTTTTTCATTTTTACCCTCTCTCTTTCTCTCCGCCGCGGACTTATCTTTTTTCGGCGCGCTCGCTCGCGCGAACAGTAGCGGGCATTAGCACACAATCGGACCGGACGACGCGCGCACACACAGGACGAACGCGTCGCGGGGCACACACCGGCAGGTCGGAGGTCAGACCGCCAACTAGGTCCCCGGCATTGTGTTTGTGTATCTGTGTGTGCCGGCCGTTCTCACTGCGCGCTCTTTCTCTCTTTGCCCCCGCGCGCCGCGCTCGTCCTCGGTGCCGCCGTGGCGGCGGCGCGACTCTTTGCCTGACTCGTTCTCTCTTTCTCTCTCTCTGGGCTATTGTTCGCGGCTTCCACGCTTACGTATCGCATCAGTTTCGCCGGCCGAGCGCGCGCGTGTGCACAATAAGACACTCGTAGGTCACTTCTGTATTTATTAAACCCCCGCGCGCGCGCGCGCAAGCACCCGCCGAATCGGATCTTTATATTCGTGCGGCAGCGAGCTGAGCAAGAAAGAAGAATATAGCAGTGCGAGAGCGATATCGGCTGCTTCTTTTTCTCGCGGTCGCTACTTCGATCTCGAGCGCGCGGGACGCTTTATTTGCTTTTTTTGGGGGGAGTGGGGAGGTTTTGTTTTTTAATTTATCGTTTTATTGTTCGACCGAGCGCTGACCGCGCGTGCTTCGTGCCCCCGAGGTTGAGCGCGGAAATGAATCGCGAAATGCGGCGAACGTTTTTATACTGAGGTTAGCATTGGCATATTGGCACTCGCGTGTAGGCAGATTTTGAATGTTTTTTTCTTTGTGGGTGAAGTTTTGGCTGAAGTAAGATTTATCTAAATTATTGGGTTTAAAAATATAAATAATTAAAACGTTAGAAAAAATTTCTACGTATATGATATAACATTTTGATGTTTACTTTTCTTCATTTGCTAATAATTTTATTATTTTTATATTAAAATATAAAGGTGGGAATAATAAAAAAGGTTATTGTTATTTTAGTTATCTCTATTAAAATGAAAAATTAATGTATAAACAAAGAACTGAAAAACTTTTGTTTTACTTGAAGAATAATTAATTTCCATTCAAAGTAGATAATGACCGAGTTCGGCAAGGCGTCATATGTTTATTTCATTAAAGGGGGAGGTGTCTGGAAGGTAAAATAATTAAGCTTTTTTGTGAATTTTTTTTACGCAAGGGTAAAAGTTTATATATTAAATATTTATACACATTGTTAATTAACAAATAAAGAATATTCTATGAAATTTTTGTTTAAAAATACTAAAAAATGAGCACTAAAAAAGTGGAGCATTGCCAAAGGCACCTTCTAAAAAAGATCTGCCATGAATATGATAACTCGTATGAACAAAATATCTGAAATTAAAAAATGCAATACATTTGGTCAGAAGAATAATTTTGCACCACCCCAACGTTTATTTTTTCTTTTTTTTTTCTTTTAATTTTTGGTGACTAAATGAAGCAAAACACCGATATTAAAAAAATTTCGTTATTTTGTGGCTCGATCTCGGCGGAAAAAAAAGAAAACGTTGGGGTTAGGCAAAATTATTCTTCTAACCAAATGTACTTCATTTTTTTATTTCAGATATTGCTTTAACGAGTTTCAAGTTCACGGCTTTATTAGAAGTCGCCTTCAACAACGCTCCGCCAGCAGCCCATTTTTTAATATTTGCGCGCTTGCGTGAATTTCGCGCACTAGTGCGAGAATGTGGCATTTCGTACACGCACAATAGACATGAGACATCGACTTTCTCACACCTTGTTTCAAAAAATATTATTCGATATACATGTGGTCAGGTAATTCTCGACTTGTACGAGATTGACACCCTCGCATCTTTCGGACGACAAACTCGCACTCGGCGAGAATCACCTATTTTGCGTACTATTATCGAAATGTACTATAAAGCCTGTTGCCTATGAACACAGCAAACACAAACAGAATAATCATTAAATGTTTATTAAACGTTCAATAATGATTCTATAAATGATGATTATATACTATTCTAATTATATAATTTTACTACCCCTGCAGAGTTAATAAATTGATTATTTATTTTCGAACTTCATCAATCATTAATACAAGATTGCAAATAAAATCATTCGTTGTAGTACTATCTAAAACCAAATTATAGAAATATTTTAAAATCTGTAAAGCTGAAAATAGCAATTATTCGAAGCAGGCTTGACCATGAGTTTAATGACAGTCAAAATGGTCTGTACTGTATAAACTATTTTGATGACTCAACGACACCGAGTAAACTGAATAAAAGTTTATTTTATGTTTTATCGCACATGATGCTCTCAGTAGACTTTTAATTTTAATTACGATAAGAATAAATCTATTATTTAAAACTATTTAGGTTTAGTATTAAGCAAACATATTTCACTATCGGTAGATATTTCATTATCGGGCTGATGGTTTCTTTTTGATCTATTAAGTATTATTACGAAAATTATTACAAAAGTCATACTAAACTATGGATTTATGATATTTTTAAAAATTATGCGAATTTTCTAATAATATAATATGTTTTAACATTATCATTTTATGTTATTTCCTAAATTTAAGGATATTTAACTTAAAAAAAAAGAAAAAAACGGATGTTCTGACAAACTATCAATTAGAATTATTACTGTAAATGATTGTTAAGGGATTTTGATTTGTTAAGTTGTTCAAATTTTGCTTTGGTGTGCGTATGCGAATCCTACTTTGAATTACTTTGAATTTGGTATTCGAAATGTAGTTGTAAACGAGTTATAAATTAGTTACCATACCTACAATAATAATGTTTGTAAATACATTTGTTACATATTAGACTAGGATGGAGTGAGCAAGACGTGCCAAACATGTTGTTAGAATTTTCGTGATAAAAAATTATTATTTAGTAATCATGGTTCGGAAAAATTAATACATCAGAATTTTGTAATAGTCGACATTATGAATCACTGTTTTTAATAAAAAAAAGTTTTTGGTACTAATCATAACGTGAATAAAAGTTTATTTAGGATTTTGAGGTTAGGTCGAAATAGGCCAAGAAATGTTAAGTAATTAAAAAAGAATGTTTCATGCTAGATAAGAAGTGGCCAGTTTGGCTGGATATATATTAGTTTCCTAGCCTTTTTCACTATTAGAATTTTAGAAAACTTGACCATTGTTTACCTAAGATATCGTTGATATAATAAATTGTTATAAAATGAATTTGATATTTTAAAACAATTTATATTATTTTAAAATTTTTGGAAAATTACTTTAAATTTGTTAATAATTTGTAAATTTATGGTAGAATTGTAATGTAAAATGTAGCCTTGCCACAGACAAATAAATAGGGATCTTAATAAAAATATATCAGAAATTCGATTTCTTTTCTTCTTCACCAAAACTTTTGCTCAAACCTGATTTCCTACCGACAAAAGCTACGTTTTTTCCAGGGCAAAATACCATTCCCGCTCAAAAGCGCAATTTACAAAAAGTATCAAAAAACTATTAAAAAGTTTGGCGCATCCGAAGCGGCGCGAGCTACCGAGAGGGAAAACGAGCGCGTATATATATACGCGTACGCGCAGTCTCTTTGTTCTTTATGTCATTGTGCAGCAGCGGCCGAGAAATATACGTTTCCAACTATAGCAGATGTATGAGCAGTCCCGACGTCGCGGGGGGAGGAGCAGCGCAGAGCGCGGCGAAAGAAAGAGAGAAGAGGCGCAGCGAAAAGATAGAGGAGGATGCACGCCGAAGAAACATAAGAAACGAAATACCTTCGCCAGAGCCATCCAGTCGCTTTGTCTTTCGAGCGAGATGCGCGTCTGAGAGGGAGTCAGTCGTCTTTGATCGACAGTATATATCGAAAGAGAAAGAGAGAGAGAGCTACCGTCGCCGCCGCTTGTCGATCGCGTCGGCGTCGAGCCCGAATCCATTGGCATCGATTCCAGCGATTTAGGGATCGACAAGAGAAGCAAGAAAGAGTCGCGCGTGCGCCGCCTTTTCTTCTCTATGGCTAGATTTCTCAACTCTTTTCGATTCTCTTATCTTTATTAAGGATCTTAGCTTGGCATATTCTTGTATTAAAATGTTGATTTGCTATTTGTATTGCATATGAATGTTTTTTAAATTTTCGTGAGTTTGATCCCGTTGTATTTTGTCATTCGATTTCGGATTTGATCATCTTGGGAGTATCTTAGATATTGTTATTTTCGAATATGAAACTAGACTTTAAAATTTACAGCTACATTATTTTTATTTGCCTAAAAAACAATTTTCTTGTAATAAAACAATTTATTGATATAAGAAGCAGATTGATTCTTTTTAAATTCAAATATACGTTTAGCTTTAAACAAAAATCAAACAATAAATATATTTTTCTTTCAATTAAAAAGCAATTGCCATGCTCCAGCTGCACCACGAATCGGCGATAAACCGGAGTCCTAATGGACCAAAAGTCGAGAGTCGGCCTCTTCAAAAAGGTAAGAGCGCATTAAGCCGATTTAATATAACCACTCGGCCGAAAATCGGCTCGCTCGAAAAAGAAAGGGGGGGCCAAAAATATGAGCCCTCTCGTCAAGCGCTCGTCGCGCGATAACGAGGCCAAAATTCGAGCCTAACAATCTCTCTCTCTCTCTCTCCCGGAGGCGTTAAATCTTCTCCTCTGCTCTGAGGCAGAGCGGCTCGGTACCAGCCCTCATGAAAATGAGGACCGAAGGAAGAAGCCCTCAGAGCGCGGCGTCGAAAGAAAGAGAAGCGCCGCGACGGGGGCGCTCAGCGGGCAAAAAAGGCCGCTCGCGCGCGCGCAAAACAATGGTGTGTGTGTGCGCCGACCACCCTCGAATCTGCCCAGCCAGAGGGCCCCGGCGCGCGCTTTTTACCCGGCATTAATTGGCCTGCGGGCATAAAACGGCCGACGACGCAACGACGCGCGGAGAGAGAGAGAGAGAGAGAGAGAGAGAGAGAGCCAGAGAGAGCGCGAGAGAGAGAGAGAGAGAGAGAGAGAGAGAGAGAGAGAGAGAAAGGCCCCCACACAGTGGCTCGTTTGCTGCGCGCATTCACCGTTGCGCCCGTTCGAGAAAAGAAAGAGAGCGAGAGAGAGTCGGACGAAATAAACCTTCGGCGCGGAGTCGCTCCTTCAACGACAAAAACTCGTCTACGTCGAGGAGAGGGCATCAATCGTGTCTCGCTGCGGCCGAGCTTCTCTCGATCCTTGTCGCTTTTCAATGATCCTCCTTCGATCGCGGACTGCTGCTCCCTTTCCCCCCTTTGCCTTGCTCCCTCTCGTCTCCAGCGGACTCTTTGTCGACGAGTGCTCCCTTTTCTGTTATATTACGCGCGTTGCGCCGCCGCCGCCGCCGCCGCGGCAGCTGATGCACGACGTCGGCCAGGAATGCGGCCCTGGGCTTTCTGCGTTTTCGAAATTTCGCCTCGAGTGTACGGCGAGGCTTGTTTTAACGGGCGCAGGAAGTAACGCGATGGAGCAGCCGGCCTCAGCTGGTCGTAAATAAGACGAGCAATGCGGGCGAGGCGCGAGGTTGGGGAAAGGGTGGTGGTATGGAGGAGTAATGCAAATGCAATTGGCAGCTTCTTTAAGCTGATTAATTAGTGTTGTTATGAGGTGCGATGTACTTTGCGTAGTCGTGGTTTAATATTGGATGGTGCTGGGTAAGGTGAGGGTTATTGATGGTGGGAAATGGATTAGTGGAGAAGTGTTTGGGTGGTAAGTAGGTGATTCTTGTTTTTTGATACTGATAGGAAGTTAATGTTGGTGGAACTATGTCGAATTTGAACACGCGAATATGTTAGGTTTAAAAGTTTAATAATTTGAAGGTTTAGTTTATTAATACAAGGATTAGAATTTGTAATATGCAATTAATTCTGACTCATAACAGATTATACTATCGGTTATAATCGAGTGTAGTTCGTATGTTTGTTTATGTAGTTTCATAACTATCTAATAAATTAGTAATTCATTGTAATTATCATTTGTTATTAAATCATTCTACGATTTAAATGTTTTGTGTTTAAAGTTTATTAATGGTTCGGACAATCAGAGATGTAATTATTAGAAGGTAGATGTAAATAAATACACGTTTTGTTTGTTAAAAATTCACATGTTATATGGTATTAGATTAAATCCAAAGACAAAATTAGTTTCTCAGAAACAAACGTGATGAATGTTAAATTATATTATTGATATCAATGTTGCGCATATCATTTACAACAAGAATCAAATTAAGCTGTAAAAATAAGTAAAAGCTTTGTTAATTTATCTTTTCCGTTTCTTATATAATCCAAATACACATCAGCACTTTCGATTTTATTTATATAAATTTTTCTGCCACAAGACTCTTTAATTGCTATTGCACGAGTTAGGTATCTTAATTAACTCTTTGTCCTCGAAATAGACTAAAAAAGACGAACGAGTTTCAGCGAGTACAGGCAGCTGAAGGTACGGTAACGCGATAAGTGAACATAGCAGTGAGAAGAAAGAAAACGAAAAAACGAGCCAACAAGGTTAATTAACAACAAAGCTATCCGGCTAACTAACAGTAGTTTGTTAATTACAACAACAAACAGGAAACACTAGTTAGAAATTTCTAATCTAAAAAGTTTATCTTTCAAAAAAGTTTATAAATTCATGAACGAGTTAGGTAAAATCACTCAATAACATCAACGTTAAGATTACTTTAATGCTCCGATTGACAGAATCGCACCTCACCATAAAATTGAACGTTTCCAAAACAAAATTAGAAGTTGATAGCAATTAAAATCCAAAAAACCTGTTAAACAAAAAGCTGCCAACTCAACCCTGAAAAACCTCGAATTTCCCACAAAGCAAGGGAAAAGCGACGACGCAGCAGGATTGGGTTTATTAACTCTAGGACTATTTGACATCGCGGGAAAATTTTCGGCGAAAAAGAGAGAGAAAAAGATTCGGGGGAGGGGGCTAGAATCTCCTAGAGGGGGCTCGACTCATGGTGTGCTCGCGTGCTCGGGCGCGCGTGCGTGGATAACGGCCGCTGTCTAAACACACTTTAAAGATTTGAAAACGTAATGGCGGCGGGCTTTAACGAGATTTGCATGTCACGGGCGCGCATCATATATCTGGATTTAGCGCACTCCGCTCCCGCTTTCTCGCTCACGAAAGAGAGAAAGAGCAGGAGAGAGCAAGCTCTCTTCTCTCTATCTCTCTTTCTCGTTTCTCTCTACTCGCCCCCGTTCTCTCTCTCTCTCTGTCTCTCCCCTCCGTCTATTACGTCGTTTGGGGTTGAAGCGCGGCGGGCGAAGGGGGTACTTTCCGGATCAACGAAGGATCCTCGCCGTCGTGAGATGCTGCAAGAGAGAAAGAGAGAGAGCTGGCCCGGGGTATACACACGGGGACATTAACACCGTCGGATTACCCAATGAACTTGAAACGTGATTTACGCGGGAGAGAAAGAGAGAGAGGGAGAGCGAAAAGGCGAGGACAGGAGGATGTATGTACGCGCTTGGTGTGTGCATGCGCTGCTGTGGAAGACGGCAGAGTTTAAGTGAGAGAGAGAGAGAGAGAGAAAGCAGAGAAGAAAAAGAGAGAGGGAGGCGGCGCGCACAGCCGAAGACAAATCGTTCGCTCGACCGTCGATATGCTAATGTGTACACACGAATGCCGGATGACCCTGAAGATTAGAGGATAACCCGCGAGCAGCGCGAATAACCGAGCCTTTTTTTTCAAACTTTCCAGCCGAGATAAAAAGCTGGATGTATGTATAAAGGCTTTGACGTATATCGTCGCAAGCGCTCTAGCGGGTTTTCAAAGCTTTTTTTGCGGATGCTTGCGGGTCGAGTTTGCTTTTCTTTCGTTTTTTTGGAAAGATGGATGATTAATGAGATTCGCGAGGGCATTTACTTTGTTATCCGGGAAATCTTTTTTTGTTGTTTTTAGGAGGGATTCAGATTTTCAGGTTGTTATAATTTTTTAAGTTTTAAAAATTATCTAGTAAAAACACTTTAATAAGTCTTTGATCAAATTAAAATTGCTAGAAAGTAATTTATTTTATGATATATTTCTATAAATGTGATATTTTAGACGGTATTTAAAAAAATTAATAATTGCAAAACTAGTAAAAAAAATTAGTATAATAACGTAGAGTTTTTTGCAATTTTCATGAAGTTTACATTAGGAGTACGTAACTTTATATGTAAAACACACTCACTTCATTCTCAGTAATGAAATCAAATCAATATTTTCAACTTTACGAAGTACGGTTAACATCAATGTCCGCAAATAAAAAACGGCTAAAATTTTTTTCGCGCGATGCATGCTCTAACAAAGATATTTACAGGCGCACGCGTGCAGCTCACTTTCTTTTTCTGTCCCTCTCACTAGCAATATTTACATAAGATATTTTCAATTCTGGCCGACGAGAGCAGAGCTTTTTTCGCGTGCATCCGCCTATACACAAAAACAGCCGTAATTACATATTGTCGAACCTCGGCGGCAAAAGGCGCAGCGCTCTTATACATACCCCACCCAATTCCCCTATGTAAATTCCCTCTTTCTCTCCTGCCTCTCCCGGAGAACTTTCTTCCTCGGATAAAGCGACGATCCTCAAAACTGACATTCCTCGCATAACGAAAGAGAAGGAGTGGAAGGTACAGGGAAGGGGGGGGGGGCAGTCGCGGAGCTCAAAGACCCGAAAAAAAGAGCGAGCAGCCCCCGAAAAACGAAGAGCAGAACTCGGTGTCCTCCTCCAGAGCGCAGGGAGAAAGTCCCAAAGTCAGCCGCTCTTTTGGCTCGCGACGAAACCCACACGCGCGCAAACTGAGAGAGAGAGACAGAGAGCGAGCGTTCGCGCAATACATGCGCGTCGCCGGGCGCATAATGGGGGTGTATAATACGCGGCCCAAGACAATAGGGGCATTGTGCGCAGGTAGATATTCGTGTGTGCCGCGAGAGAGAGAGAGAGAGAGGGGGTCCAACTGTACGGTGAGCGTCGAGGAGCGAGCGAGCGAGAGAGAGAGAGAGAGAGATAGAGAGAGAGGGAGGAGGAGAGAAAGCAGTTCGCGTCGTTTGGGCATATTGACAGACTAATGATCGCGTGGAACAAAGGCCGGGGGAGAGCGTCACGTGGTCGCGCGGTCACGTGATGGACCGTTTCCGCCGGCAGCGGGTTCGCGCCGCGCGCCGCGACCCAGACGATGTGCATCGATCAGCGCGCTGCGCCGGCTAGCTGCGGCCTCTCTCTCTCTCTCTCTCTCTGCTCTGCAAGCTCTCTCTATATATATATGTATATATAGGGTCATCGGGATAACGATTTCGTTCGCGCGCGGCCGCGACTTTCCGTTATGACTGTTCTTTCTGCGGTGCGCCGCGCGGCCGCTGCTATATACGGCCGCGCGGGCTGACGTTCTAATGCGATTTTGCGTGGAGCGGCGATTTATAGGGACTCTCTGCGCGCGGCGTTTATGGTTGCCGGGTTAAGGGCTTGACGAATGTTTTTTCGCGTGATGAATATCGACGCCGGAGAGTGGCGAGAGTTGCGGGCATCTGCGTGTTATGGAGAACATTTTTTTCACTTGGAATTGCCTGTAAAATTATTTAATGGGGGATGAGTAGGTATGTGTGTCGCGTGGGGCAAACAGTTTTTAATGTGGATTTAGAGCAGAGGTGCTTGAGCTCCGTGATTTTTATGTGAGTAGCTCAAATTTATGTAAAAAGTATTGTAGCGGAGAATGGGGGTAAGCGGGGACTGAGGGGGAAAGCCGGGATCCTCCGGGGTGGTGAATTTTTTTTATAATAATGAATAGTAAGTACTTATACATTTTAAATTACTAAATATTAATTTTATATAAAATTTTCCCACATCAAAGGAGCTCTAAGATGGTTGATGTCTTTCCCCGTGGTTCTTGCTTAGCATCGTTGTGTGGTGGATCGACAATATCACAATTTTAACTTATGTAATCCTTTGGGTAGGCAGTTTACTCAATTGGTTGACATGCCATAAAAAGCACTTAAACTTAATTAATTTCAAAATGTTTGATTCACGTATCCACATATTATCTAATAAACTTTTAAGTCGATTCATTTTTTTTTTATCAAATTAAATATTCTTGAAGAGTTTGATTGGCGAGCTCCTTATGGTAAGCCACAAGGACAAAAACAAATTAATTAAAAGAAATGCACAATCATCATATTAAAAATTCTGTGAAATTCGTCATATAGGTATAAGTAATATTTTATACGATAGAAAGAAATATATTTATTCTAAACATTTTAATCAAACATTATATTACAATTATAGAATTATTATGATACTTTCAGAATTAAAAATGACAAAGAGCAATAAGTTATCCGAAAAGAATCACAGTGATAGATGAAGAGTTAATTTAACCGCTAAGCAGCATCATTTTAAACCGGCGACATTTTCATCGAGAAAATAATAAAGCAGAGAAATACATTATTCATGAATTGATGTCTAACGCTGTTTACACTCGATTCCCCATTTCCATACATCTTTTTTTCCTCCGTCCAGTCACCACATTGCCCACCATTCGATCCCACTTCCTTTTATTTTTTTAATAATTGCGGGTACATGTCGGACAATTAGAGTTGCCGTGGCCGCATCGGTTCGAGTCTCGTATCCTCAGGTGAATACGCGGGACGTTAACGCGTTGTTAAAAGCTATATCTGGGAATCATTGATACTACAGCGTGCGCGCGCTCGCGCGAGCCTGGGTAGGGTGGCTTTCAGTGTCGAATTTACCGCAGCGCGCCCCACGCTGTCGTCGTTTCGTGGCGGCTTTGCGCTCGCCTCGCTATTGGACGAGCGACCCCGCAAAGGGGAGCTAATGGCATTTGGATTCGCCTTGGGAAGGGTTGCTCCGAGGCCTCTGGGTTATATATATATATATATACGCGGACGCGTTACTTTTAAATGCATAAATAATGAGTGACGTTCGCTTTGTTCTACTTGTTTTGTAATTGTTGTAAATTATTTTCAAAGGATTAATTAGAAATGTTTCGGCGGTTTATATTGGGATGTTAAAATTTCTCTTGGGTCGATGGGTAAGTAATCATTCATGATTCTAAAATCTTATTTTATCTTTTACTGTTAAAAAAATTAAAATCTGACATTTTTGAAATGTGATGATGACTTGATTTGTATAATGAGTTAAAGGTATCCATTATTTTATTTAAATTTCTAGAAAATTAAACTTTTGTGGCCTTAATCTATAACTATAAAGACTTCACTACTTCTGCTTGTACTATTCTAATATTTTTACTAAATAATGCGAAATCTTAATGTAAAAATGTGAGTTATATGTTTTCTAATCCGTTCATTCTCAGTGTTACATACGCGAAACACAAAATATTGGGCTCGTTTATTGTTACAACTTTACAAATATGTAATGAAAAACATTTGATAAGTTGATAAGGTTACCAAAAATTTTAAAATATTAAATGAATTAGTTTTAATATATCATTGTCTTTTTTTAAATGTTTTTTTATGATCACCATGAAATACTTTGAATGAAAATATTAATGGCTGACCATATTGAATTAAACCGGACTATTCATTATAACAACTTTTTTTAAGTTAAAATAAAGACTCCAATTTTGCTAAAATGCCATTTAAAGCAAGGCATTAATATTTTTTATTAAAAGCATTTCATAGAGATTGTTTGAATTATATAAGAAAGAGTAATGATCCTTTTGGTTTTACATAATTTTAGCTAGAAGAATTTTTCATCCGTCTAATGGCTTTGGTTAGTAATAATTACAAAGACAATGTAACTGTCCCGTATGAATGGAATGCACATAAGCAATAGCAAATATAAACTTATATTCTACTTAAGAAAAGAGAGATCATCAACCTAAACATTAGTAAACATCTCAAAAACAATTCATTACAATCAACAATCAAAAACTTCAACTTAACCAAAGTATCCCGAAAATGCATCGCTCTTATTATTGTCGATTTAGCAGCGGTGTAAGCATCGCGCACTGTTGGCGCCGCAAAGCTACTTAATTAATACGAACCGCCTGGAAATGCTCGCACATTCCCCTTCGCTTTGCCTTCGCATCCCTTTCTCCGACTCTGTCCTTCTCTTTCACGCTCTCTCTCTCTCTCTCTCTCTCTCTCTCTGTCTCTCGCTCGCTGCTTAGCTCTTTCTCTCGCTCTCATTCGTTATTCAAAGGGTCCTCGAAATTCGCACTTAGGTATCGGGGGAATTAGCCGTTCCGCGCGTCGATGATTGCTGCGATAGCGTTAATTACGCTAGCTATTTTTTTTCACGACAGATTGAACTGTCAGCGGACAAAAGAGCCCCGGCGATGCTCTTCATTATCGAGGCCCGGAGAGAGCCGTAAAGTCATTTCGAGCCTTTTCATACGCGAGAAATTGACCTTTTGTCATTCTATGGTCTCGCCTAGCTTCAGTTTCTTTTGATTTTTAAGAATGTGGAATACTTTTAGTAATAAATTTTAATTTGACAAGTACATGGCGTGTATACTATACTTACGATGATTGAATAACATATTTATGTTAAGAAATACCTTGTTTTGATTATGCACAGTGATGGTTCTGAAAGAATAGTAAGAAATCATTTGGTTAATTATGCGGCATTCGTTTGTAAACAATACAGCCACACCAAATGCAATCAATAAATAACCAATTCGAAAAAATTAACCCTGCAGGTGGCATTTGCTACATACACCCATCCCTCATTACATCCACCGATGGGCGCCTAGAGGCAAAAGAGTACGTGTCTCAGTTTCTCTAGCCTCGCAACTTGCCGAGGCTCTCTCATCGTTCGAAACTTCTCTCTCGCTCGTTTTCCGAGCATCCGCGGGAATGAGAGAAGCTGCACGCGCGGGACAAAGAGATTTTCGAGGGCTCTACGCGAGTGCGCGTATTTGTACGACGAGGAGAGAGGAGGCGCTAGCGAGGAGGAGGGGGGAGGGGAAGGGGGGTATGGAAGCCGCTAATGAGGCCGTGTGTAATTAGGGAGCTCTCGCGCGACCTAATGAAGCGCTTACCTACCTTGCCTGCTGCGCACCAAGAGGCAGAGATCGGCATGGAACCAACACACGCGACGAGGGAGATACCCACACGTGTACGCGCGCAAGCCCTAGAAAATAGAGAAGAGAGAGAGAGAGGAGGGACTCATATATGTACGTATAGTCTTCTTTTCTTTCTTCCTCTCTCTCTCTCTCTCTCTTATGTTTTTGCTCTCTTTTGCTCTATCTCTCTCTCTCTCTTTCTCTTTCCTCACCACCTCCGGAGGCGAGCGCTGATCACGCTCCTCTCGCGCTCGCGACGCTACTTGGGATCGGGACTCGAGATGTGAGGCACCCGGGAGGACGACAGACGAGAGGAGAGAAGATACACCTCCGCACGACATGTTTTCTCTCTCTCTCTCCCTCTCTCTTTCTCTCGAGCTTACGTCGACTCGCAACCCGGCACCCATTACGGAATTAACCTTCCAGGGATGCAGCAGCAGCCAGCACTTTTCCTTGTTTTTTGCTCTTTGCGTCTTTTGTTTTTTTTTCCTGCTTGTTCCAGGCCTGGATTTCTCCTTTTTTCTCGGAGGGAGAACGAGGAGCAGTGCTAAGGACTTTACCCTCTATTAGTGCCAACCTTCCACTCCATCATGATCATACGATCGCGATTTTTTCGTGCATTCGGCGCTTGGGAAAAGCAGGAACAGGTCCCAATGTCTTTTTTTTTAAGCGGTTGTTTTTTTTTTTTTTTTTTTTTTTGTTAATTTTATAGAGACTTTATTGCGGACTAGGATATGCGATAATATTAAAGATATAATAAAAAGAAGAATGCTTCTTTTATTATATTTTGTACATGAATAATAATAAAGTTTAATAAGAGTAGAAGTTCGATTGTAAAAGTATATACATGTTCCTATTCAATTAATCAAACCTTATTCGCACAACCCATAATAAAGCCATCACTGCCCAAGGTGCATAAACAATTTAGTAAACACTAAGCCATTTAAATTCACAAAAGACGATCCAAACAACCAATAAAAAGCAAGCCTTCTAAAATTAACCCGATAAAAGGGCAATTTTCGAAGAAACAGGCGCCGACGGCGTGGGAAAGCCGAAAAAATCCGGGTTGCCGCAAATGGGTGCGCTCGCGATACGCGCTCGTATACACATACCCCGAGCGCACGAGCTTTTATCGGGAACGTGTCAATGGATTAGCATCGGGAGATCGGTCAGATTCCCCGGAAAGTCTTAATTATTTAAGAGGCTCCCTCGGCGCACACGGATTCGCCGCTCTTGACTTTACAGCTCCGAAGCCTATATATACACACACACAGGGGAGCTTGGTAGAAGGATCCTGTAGCGAGGGCCCCCTTATCTCTCAATTCGCTCAGCGAAACTGGGCCCCGCGCCGAAGAGAAGAAAGGAGAGGGACACAGAGCGAAAGTGCATCCAGAGGGGGGCAGACTAACCAGACACGGCTACCGGAATCACGACTTAGCTCGCTCGCTCGCGCGCGCAGGCTTTTTAAGGATCGAGCCGCTATCTGGCGCGATTTGCATATTAAACTAACTCACGGCGAGCGCGCGCGCGCGCGGCATATTTTAGCACCGGCGAGCTGGGCCCCTGAAATCGCTAAAACGGATAGATAAGAGCGCGGGGAGAAAGAAAGATCGGCCAGTACTAACTAATTTTATTTGCGTGTCCTCCGATTATGTAGCCCTCTTTTTCTCCTTCCATTTTTCTTCTTAGGAGAGCGAGGCCCGATGCTCTCGCTCGGTGAGCGGCGAGCTTGGCCTGAGATAATTGCCAAGCTGCGCGAGGTACAACACGCCGGCTGATGCTTTGGTCCTTAGCGTCGGCCACGAGGAAGTGGATTTTAATGGCCTGCTGAACTTTAACAAGTCATCAGTGCGATTCTTTTTAACTCTTTGAAAATGTTGCGGCTGCTGTTCTTTTTTATGGGATTCGGAGCGGACGCGTTGGGATAATGTTTTCGTTTATTAAGGTGAACGGATGAATGAACTGTTAACGTTTTCGCGTATTTAAATGTACTTTGATACGTTAACCAAACAACAAAGAATATCCACAAAATTATCCGTAAACATAAAACTCCGAAGCGCGCAGTTGAATTTCATTAGAAAGCACTCCAGTAGCTCATCCTAATTACCCAAGATTATGGAAATAAAAAGCCCCCGAGTAGCGGAAAAATTTACTGCCTAAGGGTAGAAAAGCCCCGAACGACTCGCAGCCAAAACGGTATATACATGCAAAAGTCCGCGTCCGGCGCTCGCGTGGAAAGACGCTCCGGAGCGCCAGCGCGACACGCCATTATCCTAAGTTACGAACTAGAAACTTGGCTCGCTCAGAATCTCCCTCGTTCTCCTCTCTCTCTCTAGCTCCCTCTCTCGAGAGCCAAGTAACTGCGCTAAAATTCGCCCGCACCCCCGACCTCCATTCTCGTGTATACGTTTACGCGGGATGTTCGCAGCGGGGTGGGGTGAGGAGTGGGTGGTATATGTATATAGTAGAGCTAGAGGCGGCGCGTGCTCGAATTGCGCCTGGACACGTTTTCGGTAAACGGATCTGGCTAGTTTATTGAAAGTTTACTGTCGACTCGTGAACGCGCGGGCAGCGAGCTGCGCGGCTTATTTATGGCCTCGTAGGTGGGATCCTAATGGCCAACTCTGCAACGAGAATGTGCAGTTGTCGCTAAGCGATCTCTTGCGGTCGTTTTGTGCCGATGTTTCATCAGCTTTCAGGAAATTTTCGGTGACAAGTAGGACTGGGTATTAGATTTTTAATGCTGGTGCGAGTGATTCTTGGTTTGGGATCTCGAGTTGGAGTTGGGGTAGAATTGACTGTAATATACTGTGGTTGAAATGAAGAGGCAAAGTAGAAATTAGTGCAATAATGTAACCTGACTTAAAATCCAAGAAAATATATATATATGAGATATGCATGATTTATGTAGAAGATAATCATAAAGGATATTTTGTGTTAAAAATATGTTTTTTTTTAATAAAATTACCTAAATAATAAACATTATATATTATCGAGTTCAAAATGTATTTTAATAAATTTTGATGAACAATATGTGCTGAAATTAACATTCAAAAAATTTGTCTTAAATCAAAATACAAAACATCATATTTCATACAATTATCGAAATACATAAAAACTTCATCACCAAAATGAAAATGACCAAGCCTAATTCAACCCCAAACAATCACATAACCCTAACGACATAATAACAAACTCTCCCACCAAATCATTACCGCCAACCTTATCTCATCCGAACATCTCCAAGAAAAAACTCCAATTCTCCCCACGCGACGCTCCAACCAACCCAAGACCACGGCGCTATAGATTGAAAAGTCACGTATATAAGACCGAGCCAGCGATTACATCTGAGATGCGCGAGTGTGCAGCAAGCCACACGTCTTAGCCAGCAACTTCAGCGGGACTTCTCGCGTAAAAAGATCGATACGGCCCCGGCACGGTCAGTTCCGAGGAAGGCGTTACGTGTCCAGGCGTAGTTTTCGCCCAGGCGGCAGCCCCGCTCGACAACATCTTAATTCCCGATAAAACGTATTAGGCCGGGGCGGGCGACTCTCGGAATTGGATCTGGAACGGTGCAAGCGGGGCTGCGGATGGTCGCGGGACACGCGGCATGCGCAGCCAGGAGATTAGCATCGCGCGTTCCGTGTGTTACGTACACGCGAAAGAGATGCCAGAATCGCGCGCGCGCGCTGCTGTGGGTAAGAGTGGGGATCGGCCCTTTCGATGCTCATTATCACGCGAGGAGGATGTGAGTGGACTGGAAAAATTTATAAGGAGGAGGAGGGATCTGCGAAGGTCGCTCGGTGTCTGGTAGGTTAAGGATGATGATTGGGGTGTTTGGATTTTGGATTTTATTTCTTTGAAAAAAAAATCCCCCTTCCCCCTTCTGAAGGAAGGCTTGTCTTGGGGGCTCTTCTTGCATATGAAAGTTAAAGACTCATGAATCTATTTATGTGACTTGAATAATAGAATAATTAAAAGTGATTATACTTTTATAAATAATTATTGTTTATTTCCTTCATTTTGAAATACAGTTTTACATTAAAAGAAAAAGATATCTTAAAGTTACGATCATAATTATATTCGTATTTAGTGTCGTAACGATTAACTAGACGTTAGATTTCAAGTTATTTCATCCTTTCTTAAGCTAATCTTTAAATATCCACTTATCGAACAGAAAGAAAATGAACTATTAACTATTTTAAGAAATCACAGAATTTAGAATGTTTGATTATTGTAAGACTTATATTGTAGCAGTTACTGCTATTAGAATTGCTTAGCTTTATAATGCGCTTCAAGTAGATTAAGTCAAGTACGGCAAGACATCAATAAATTAATTTTTGCTTAAACTTTCCACATTCATTACAATTAACATAAATACCTCGTATGAAATTTTACCAAAAATTAGTCTCGATCGCCCATCCCACCGCAAATCATTCAACACGCAATTAATAATCAAACCCAGCGGACGAACCAACCAATCAGAATATCATCCCCAGCGCCACAATTCGTCGCGATTGGTCTTTTATTCCATCGCCCCCCTGTGCCCGGTAATTCGCATCTGGCGCGATAAAGCCGAGGCTCTATTATATATAAAACAGAACAGCACGGCAATCCTCGCTCGGCAATTTGCATATCCGCGCCGCGCATCAAAATGCTCGCGGAGAGATGAAGCACGCTGCGCGAATTCTCTTTCGTTGGAATGTGACGTCGGCGCGCTCGTTTAGCCGGCTAAATGACTGCTTACACTTGTACGTCACGATGAGAGAGAGAGGAGAGAGAGAGAGCAGCGCCCGCACGACTTCATTATTATCAAGCGGTGATCGCGCGCGACATTGTTTTCACCGCGCGCCGAGAGAATGCAAAAATCAATCGCGAAGAGATATCGCGTCAGCTAATTCAGCGAGGAGTAGCGCATTAACATCACCAGTTTCGCCGATTCTCTCTTTCTGCAGGCCGAGATGCTATTTATCATTCATGCTAAGTTATGCGCAGAGAGAGGGAGAGAGTCGCGGCGACTTGGCCAGCGGCGAGCGCGCGGCATATTTATATCAATTACCGGCGCGCTCTCCTCGTTTCGCCGGATTATTATGTAAATACCCGATAGCGTCGCGCGGCTATTGGCCGCGAAGCAATTATGACGTCAGACATATGCTAAATCCTCGACGCGCTATCTTAGCGAGGCGCGCTCAGTGACCGGCAATTACGCCGCGTAAGTAGGAAGGATGGGAGATGTTTGAGATCCAACGTCGCGCGAGCGCGTCGGACTTCTTTTCCGGTGATAAGGAATTAACGTTGCAGGCGTGATTGCGACGAGCAGAGCGAGAGCGAGATCTGACGCTAAACAGATGTGGAGCTTATTAAACGATGTGGGTTGTTGGCTTTCAAGGGGATTTTTGCGTTTGGCGTATGTGGGTAAATGACTTTAAGTGACTTCAAGGTTTCATTTCGATTAAGATGTGTTAAGGAGATAAGATTTTTTATTTGGATTTGCGTAAAGTTCTTTGATTTGATAAGCAGATACTTTAATAGGATTGATGATGGAATTAAATAATTACAGACTAAAGTTATTTTGATGATTCAAAAACATATATTTTATAAATAAATATCAGTCGCGTAGAAATAAAAACAATCTATAATTACATATTTTAAAGTACTATTCAATATGAAAACAAAAAAAAAACTGAAACATCTACAAAAGAAATATCCATTATTTTACAGAAGATCAACCCAGTCCTTCATTAACATAAACGAAAAATTACACCGCACAAACTTTCCTACTGCCAGCCCTCTCAAAATTTTCCCAAAAACATTGCGATTAAACATCCAAACAAGCTTCAGCTCCTTCCATCTGTTTATTCAAAATTCGCCTAACCCAGAAACGTCTACCACGTTCCCGCTGCGTCAGCGTCTCCCGTGAACCGGAAGTCTCCCACCCATCCCTCCTCGCTTGCTCGCGCGCCGGCAAATAAGAAAAGAAACAACTGCTCTCCTCTCATCTCCGTCTCTCTTCTGGTTTTGATAGAACGGCTAAACATCAATCGGACTCGGGGAAAACCGGGCGCTGTAATTTGAGTTTAGCCGCAGCGCCGGCTAAGTTTCGTCCGCCGACAGCCGGGCGAATTCCTACGGGAAGCCAGGTCAATAGATGGCCGGCCAGCAGCGCCGGCTGATGCACATCCCCGCGCGCGCTCGCTCGCTGAATATGTATGAGGAGGGCGCGCGAGCGAGCGAGCGACACTACCGAACCACTATCTGCGGGTGATAGTGGCTATGCCTCTCGCTCTGGCGCTGTCTCACAGGGCTCCTTCCCTCTGCATGTCTGTATATATACACACAGACGCAGCGGTGGTGTCTCTGTCGAAGCGTCTCCCAAAGGCGCGTGGATAGGAACTCCGAGAGCTAGACAGAGACAGCTTATATCGCAAGAACCACCCCCGCGATGGAAACTCAAGCCTCAGCCATCATACACACTCTCCTCTATCTTCGCGGGCTGTAAGAGGGTGAGCAAGAGAGAGAGAGAGAGACAGAGAGATAGATGGGGGAACAGCGTCGTTATCTTAGGAGAGACAAAGTTACCTCGTAATTCCTTCGCGAGCAGGTGCCGATGCGCGCCTACGTCGCCGCGACGAGCAGCTACGCGGTTATTGCCGTCGCGTGGCGGTGCACCGCCGATAAACCGCCTCTCCGTTCTATCTCTCCTGGCGATGGCAACGAAGGCGCTTTCCGAGAGGTAGTTTCTCGGAAGGCTTCTTATTTTTTGAAATTCTTGAAGGCTTTTTTTAGATGGACGGCGGAGCGCGGTTTATGCTAATCTTTTCTTGTATCTGGAAAGAAAGGGCAATTTTTGGGAGAAGTATATGCTTGACGAGGTATTTCCGTATTTAATATTATTTTCTGAGTCTTCATTTTTATTTTACTTTATATGATACTTAAAATTATATGTATGTTTCATTGATCAAATATAAAAAATTAGAAATGAGTTTCATAGCCTAACACAAGATTTCGATAAATTTCTTAAATGTTTCTCTTTAATGTTAGCAATATCAATGAATACTTTTAAACTGTATTTCTAGTGGTAAAAAAAATTTTAATTGAATCAAGTGAAACATTTTTATCCGTCAAATCAAGGTCAAGGTCATTTGAAAGTCAAATCAATAAAAATTACTAGAAGTACAGATAAAAATTATTATTATACGTTTTTGAGGTTGCTGCATAAAAATCTGAGATTCGTTTGAGCCTCTGTAGTCAAATTTAAAAACTAATTACCTGTGCTTTTGGGGATTTTTATTTATTTGACCTTGACACGACCTTGACCTGGGAATTATATTCACTGACCTTGAAAACATTAGGTTTTAGAGTTTATTTTATGAATTGCCTAATTCTATAGCATTGAAGCAATACTTATTGTATGGATTTTGGTGAGTTGTGGTTACAAGGATTCTAGTTCAGGACCTAAAGATCTAGTTTTTTTGCAAAGTTTCCTTCAATCTGACCAGATTTTTTTTCCGTACATCATGTGCAGGGTCCGTTCAAAAAAAAAAATTAAATCGTTCCAAGAATTTCAGAAAGAAAAACGCTTAAATAGTCATCTAGAAAAGAAATTTGTAAAATAAAAGTTGTAAAATAAATAACCCATGTTGTACTCGAATGACATGTAAATAATGCCTAACCTAACGAATAAAAAATCATTCAATTAATTACTACATACAGTTCACTGCACATAAATCTCACATCCAAAACAAGTTAATATTCAAACCTAATTTCATTATGCTCTCGTCACAACCTGAAGAAAAGCGAGAAGAAATCGAGTGTAAATTTGGCCAACCTCTTATCCGAACAGTAACGCGAGGGGGCCTACAGGAGAGAAATCGGTGAGTGTAAGCGGAGTTGATCCGCCAATGAAAAGCGTATAATTTATATGATCCAGTAAAATGGGGTACGGCGCTCTCTCTCTCTCTCTGTGTACGCTTAAGCGACGAATCCCGCAAGACAGCATGAGATATTGCCGCTTGGATCGGGCGGCATTATAGTTTTAAGCTCGTCGCGTTAAAACCAATGGGTTCTCAAACCTCTACTTCTTTCACAAAGACCGCGTGTTACGCACGCGCCGGAAGCCAGCCTATACCAAAGTCGTACAACGTAGCCGAACGAGCTATAAAAACGATCTCTCCAAGCGCGTTGCCTTTACGACGAGTCGAGCTAGCTAGGGAAAAATCATTGATTAACAAAAAGGTATAGGTGGAAAAAGCCCGGCGGACTATTTTAGAGTGCGGGCGCGCGATCGAACTTTCCCGTTAACGCCGCCCGCAAGTTTTTAGCGAGTTTCGGAGAGCTCTGCGAGGTTTAAGATTTTGTCGGTGCTGAGAAGTGAAAGTTGTATGGAAATGTGCGGCTATTATTGTACGGCGGAGGCAATTTTGATTCACGTTGTTATAATAATTTTGCGGTATAATGTAAAATTTAATAAGGCCGAGCTTCGTAACTCAATGTTTGAAAGGGTTACTGAACAATTTACAGAATAATTACCGAACGAAAATAAGGTAGCTTTTGTTTTAAAGTAAACGTTGAGGAAAAATATTTAAACCCAGATTTTAAAAACTTACAAAATTAAAAGTATAGAAAATAAATATTACCTCTGCAAACGTTATCGCAAAACATCATTTTAATATTCCAGGATCACCACGAAACCTTAAATTAAAGCAACTTTCATTATTCAATTCCACCGCAATTAACGCATCGCCAAAAATCCCGCACCTCATCTTGCCCGTAACCGCAGGATATTAACTTCACGATAAAGCTCCACCATACCTACACACCAAGCCCTTCCACCCACAATGAAAAACGCTTCCCCAATGCGTTAACGAGCTTAGCCCCGACATTTTCCCGGGGCTGCGCTCGGTCCCATTCTTCATTCGACCAATCATCAATTCCTCGGGCCTCGAGGCTCTCTCCTAATACGCGCTGATTTGGCGGCGAGTATAACGTGGGGGGCTGCCTTTTCGTCTCGTCGCGCGGCAACGCGCGGGAAAAGCTCGCATCACGGCTCGTTGAGCGCCGCTGGAGGGTCGCAAGCGCGCGGGCGTGAGAGGGAAGGGTTACACGGAGAGATCGCGAAAAGGGGGAGCAGACCGGCCACGATAAAATATATAGGTATATATATATAGCTGCTAAGCAGGCGACGACGACTCGGCGGCCGCTTCATTACCGAATCCCGCCGCCGCTGCTGCTCGAGTTCATCGGCGCTCGGCGTAACCCTTTTCCGAGAAGGGGGACGGCTCCCCCCGTGGCTCTGCTATCCGAAAAATTCTTGGCGCGATTAACACTTTCGCGCGGCGCGCTTCGTTTCTGGAATGGTCTGGCGATCGGAATGCGCGCGTAATTGGGACGCGCTGCGGTCTCTATCTGTCGGGGCTCCGCTGATACGGCTTTATTTAGAGTGCTTTAATAGCCTTTCACTGTCAATAATTAAGGATATCGCGAGCGAGCGAGCTTAATGCGCCTCGCGCTCGTTTTCATGCAAGCGCGAGCGAGCTGTACACGCGAGAGGAAGGAAAAAGGGGCAGAAGCAAGGGAAGAGAGAGAGGGAGGATAATAAGTGCGCTGAGATAGACGAGCTGCGTCGTAAAGTTTCGCCAAGCGGTGCTCTCTCCCTCTCTCTCTTTCTAGCTTGCTCGAGCGACAAACACTTTGAGAACGAGCGAGGGAGAGAGAGAGAGAGAGAGAGAGAGAGAGAGAGAGAGAGAGAGGGAGAGGGAGAGGGAGAGAGAGAGAGAGAGAGAGGAGAGAGACAAAAACTTACCGCGAAAAGCCCGCCAAGTGCGGAAGAAAAATATAACGATCCGCGGAACGAGGAATAACGCGCGACTTTACTGCGTTCTAAAACTCCCATAAACCTTCGCTACGTCAAACTTTTCAATTCTACCGTTTGGCCGTTCTTCTCGCGCGCAGCTCGCCAAGCGCTGTTTTTCCCTCTCTCTCACTCTTTCTCTTTTGGCGAGCTGCTGCTGCTGCTGCTCTTTTTCTTTTAGGCAACATCCGGGACTCGATAAAAGCTTGGATATATTATGGACGGGAGAAATAGGAGAAAGTGCTGTTTAAAATGTACTGCTGTGTATAGCCGTATCTACGAGAACCTAAAGGCTGTTGGGATTTGATTCGCGATTTTCAAGATTCGTTTTATCTTTGTTGCTCGATGTTTAAGAAATTTTTTTTATGACTTCTTATTATTAGTGTGACAATAGTCCAACTTGTTTATTATTTAAGTACTTGTAATTTCTATTTTATTTCAAGAAAAATAAAGCAACTTCCATCTTCAGCCAGAGATAAGACAATACGTTATAACGATG